>CBVK0100852175.1:0-10608 GCA_900067695.1 Picea abies | reverse complement strand
AGAACGCCCGAAATGTCGATCATACGAGCCAGTACGGCCGAGAAACGTCGTTGACCGTACTGTACGGCGTTTCCAAATCGGGAAACGTCGTACAGTATGGCCGACAACGTTTCCTGGTTGCTTCGTACCCGTATCGGCGTTTCATTTCATTTCGGAGGGGAAACAGGGGGGTACCGTTTCCTGCAACTTAGATACTGAGTCTACATTTCAGCATTGAAGAAGACAGTTGTCAGGAGAGATGTGAAGTTTGAGGAGGATAGAGCCCTTAGGAAGGCTCGTGATAATGTTTCAGCAACAACAGGGGATCAAGATCTTGAGATTCAGAAGGATGAGGAGACACAGGTTCCAGGTACAGATACAGGTACAAGTGTTCAGACTTCAGAGAAGGATGAGGAGCAGGAGGCCCCTCTAGTACATGATACTCCTTCATCATCTAGGAGGAGGAAGACCAAATGGGTTGAGCAGACTTTGAGAGAGGCTCAAGAGTATGTGGGTGGTCCTAGGGCTTTTGTCAGGGAGAGTAGAGCACCACAAATATTTTCCAGCTACATGGCTCTAATGAGCGAATTGTTAGAGGTCGATCCTTCTAGCTTTCAGGAGGCATCACAGCAACAGGTATGGCAAGATGCCATGGTGGAAGAACATGCTTCCATCATGAAGAATGATGTATGGCAGGTTGTGCCACGACTACAAGGGAAATCGGTAATAGGGTCAAAGTGGATCTACAAGATCAAACACATTGTGGATGGCAGTGTGGAGAAGTTCAAAGCCAAGTTTGTGGCTAAGGGGTTCTCGATGGCAGTGTGGAGAAGTTCAAAGCCAAGTTTGTGGCTAAGGGGTTCTCTCAAAAAGAGGAAGTAGATTACCATGAGACTTTCACCCCAATAGCCAAGTACACCTTGATCAGGGTCGTGATATCTATTACAACCGAGATGGGGTGTAGGATCCACCAGATGGACATGAAGACGACCTTCCTTAACGGCATCATTGAGGAAGAAGTACATTGAGCAGCCAAAGGGTTTTGAGGTGCAGGGGAGGGATTCCCATCTGTGTAGACTGAAGAGAACTTTGTATGGGCTCAAGCAAGGTCCCAGGGCGTGGTATTCGAGGATAGAAAGCTACTTGCAAGGGATAGGCTTTACCAAGACTGAGGTGGACTCAAACCTCTACTACATCATTAATGAAGATGAGCCACTCATTCTTGTGTTGTATGTAGATGACCTGTTTCTCACTTGTTCAGAGAAGCTCATAGTTGAATGCAAGAGGGACCTTGCTTCGAAGTACGAGATGAAGGATTTGAGGTTGATGCACTACTTTCTAGGGTTAGAAGTGTGGCAGAGAGATGGGTAGATTTTCTTGGGACAGACAAAGTATGCAGTGGAGGTCCTAAAGAGATTTGGGATGCAGGACTGCAGGCCTATGTCAACACCGATAGTGACCAACTAGAAGAAGATTGATGCCCAGATCAGAGGCAATAGATCCCACCTTATACAAGCAGTTGATTGGCTCTTTTATGTATCTGGTCAACACTAGACCGGATATATGTTTTGTTGTCAACACACTTAGTCAGTTCATGGTAGAACCAAAGCGTGCACTAGATGGCAACAAAACACATCCTAAGATATTTGTGTGGCACAATTGAGTGTGGGTTGAGTTACATCCAGGGAGATGGAGTGAAGTTGATGGGTTATATAGATGCAAACTGGGCAGGCAACACAGTTGACAGGAAAAGCACTTCAAGGTGTTGTTTCAGCTCGGGATCAAGAGTTGTGTCTTGGTTCAGTAGGAAACTAAAGTCAGTAGAATTGAGCTCTGTAGAGGCAGAGTACATGGCAGCCAGCTTAGCAGCATGTGAAGCCATTTGACTTTGAAAACTTCTCATGGCATTGTTTGGCCAGGAGTTGGAGACGACTATCATACACTGTGACAAACAGAGTTGCATCAAGCTCTCTAAAATCCAGTGTTCCATGACAAATCCAAACATATTGAGATCAGATTTCACTTCATCAGGGACTAGTTCATAAAGGGACAGTGAAGCTACAATATGTCCCTACACGTGAGTAGGTTGCAGACATCCTCACAAAGGCCTTTATGAAAGGCAAATTTATCTTCTTCGAGGATAAGTTGGGGGTGGTGCAGAACACCTTCCTCACTAAGAGGGAGTGTTAAAATTGTAGCTTGGAAGGTGTCTCAGCATATGCCTTGTGTCCAAGCATGCTGAAGACAATTAATTATTACTCATTTAATCAAATTTTATGTTTATCCTAAGTCTAACTAAGGAAAAGCATAATAATTACTCATTTAATTATTATTGGCTTTATAACTCAATTTTGCCAAGTTTCTAACTTAGGAAATTAATATTTCACTTAATGAACTTTCTTGACTCTTCTAGAAAGTTAGGAAATTAATATTTCACTTAATGAACTTTCTTGACTCTTCTAGAAAGTTATCAAAGGGGAGATAGAGTGAAGATGAAAAATTAAAAGGTTGAGGTGATGGCTGAAGCGACACACACATTGAGAAAAAAGAAGAGGGTGATTTGGCTGAAGAAGAGGGCGAACTAGGCAGCTGGGAGTGAGGCCGATTTGCAGGCAGTACACAGCAGCAAAAGAGGGTCGAGTTGCAAGTCGTACACAGCAGCAAGAGAGGGCCGAGTTGCAGACCGTACAGCAGCCAAGAGGGAGTTTGTACCAGGCTATATAGCAGCAGCAACAGAAGGAGGCCGAGTTTACCAGGTCATACAGCAGCTGAAGGAGGTCGAATCTGGGTCGTATAACAGCAACAGAGAGAGGGCCGAATTTCTGGGTATAACAGCAACAGAGAGAGGGCCGAATTTCTGGGCCAATTCTGGGTCGTATAGGATCGAGTTTACCTGGGCCATACAAGTCTGAATTCGCTAGGTCTTACTAAGGAAAGAGAGATGATTTATGGGTTGTAAGATTCTCTGTAATTTTTCTGATGTAATATTTTCCTCTGAAGCCAATAAAAATCCCTTCTTTGTTGGTTTTCCCGACAATGGGGTTTCCAAGGTAAAACATTTGTTGAGTATTTATGTGTTTGGTTTCATTTTCTGTTGTGCAATTGTATTTGAACTCAGTTGTATTTTTTGTGCATAAATTTCTGAACTAAATTTCTGAGTGGTGAAATTATTGGCACATTTAAACTGTTGTTGGGTTTTCAAAGTTTAAGACACTTAGATCAAGGTTCAAGGTAAAAGCAAGGTGGTCAAGCAAAGCAATTCTAGATTTGTGTGTGAGGTGTTCTAAGCCAATAAATGATAACTACCAAGTCAAATAAGTCAAGTAAATGCCCTGAAACACTACAAATCAAGTTTCAACAGAAGAAATATAACATCCCTTAAAACCAATAGACATATAATGGAAGAGGGCTGAAAAATGCAAGCTAAAATTAGTGTTTTCAGATGCAAATGCTTGCTGAAATGTAAATGGCATAAACAAGCTTAAAACCTCGAAGACGTCAAACCCTAGCAAGCTGAAAATTGCAACATCAATATAATAAATGATGTCAAGGAAGATTCCAAGGTGAAAAAAACCACTAAAACCCTAGACGTCAAGCTAAGAGAGAGAGGACATTGAAGCTAAGTCCTAATCTAATCATAAAACATCAAGCAAAGGGAAACTAGGGTTTTAAGGTCACTTGCAAGAGAAAATACTAGTGTCGTCTAGCTTCCCTAGGCATGTGGAGTCAAGAATGCAATTTTCATGAAGCGCAAAGACAAGAAAAGTCCTAAGAACTAAACCCTAGGGTAGTCCACTACAAACCCTAAGTGTAAATTCTTTAGAAGAGAAACTCAAGGTAGTCCACTACAAACCGTAAGAGGTCATCCTATGTCTTCTAGAAATCTTTAGCAAGAGATCAAGATGGATCTTGGTCCAAACCCTAGAGTGGTCCACTACAAACCCTAGAACTTTAACCTACAAGAATAAGACTAGGGTAGTCCACTACAAACCCTAGAAATACCCTTATGTCCTTCAACAAGCTTTGAATAAATGGTAACAAGGTAAGGTAGTCCACTAAAAACCTTCCTAGGGTTTCAAGACAAGTTTTATCCAAGAAAATACAAGATAGCGTGCAATTATCACCACTTTGATAAAACATTCACTTGATACATCAAGAAATAAACCATCAAAGACTTGAAAAGAGCATTTACTAGGCAATCCACAAAACCCTAACCATGAAATCATCCACAAAAACTTGAAAAAGCATCTACAAGATCATCTTCAAGAAGGTGCACACAAGTGATCCATAGTGAAAGAGAAAGGTGGAAGATAAGTGTAGTGACGATTCTCCACAAGATAAGTTATGATTTACAAAATGGAGCACTCCCTCTATTTATATGAGGTAACCAAGCGCTATATCCTCCGAAGAATCCCCTAAAACATGTAAATCCATGATACAAGGTGGATAGGTCTTAGGCCAACCCCCAAAAATGCCTCCAAAATGAAAATACAATGCCAAAACATCAAATTGTCCTCTAAAGAAGCCACACGTGTGAGTGTAGAGTACAAAAAGAGGGTGACGTCATCTCTTCAAGGGGTACTAAGGCTCCAAAAGTCACATCCATCCCCAAAAGGTGCAAAGCATCATCAAAGGTCATGTCCCCTCACCAATAGGGTCACATCTCATCATCAACCAAGTGTCAACTCATCACCCATGTGCTAGGTCGGCTCCAATGTCATATCATTCCAAACATGACATCACCCTCCAGATGTGCAACGTCCTAGGTGAAAATGCTAACTTCATGGGCGAGAGCTCCATCATCCCTCCAAAGGGGTATACCATCCTTATCAAGTGAAATGGCATCCATCCAAACCCCAACATCCTCATAGGCGTGCAACGTCCAACCTGTGGGCTTCCTTCCCTCTGACTGACAACGTCCAAGGTCCTAGAGATGTTGGAGGGTGTCCAAAGGCATGCCAAATCATGAAATAGTTCAATTCTCATCATCAAGGGCCCAACATCCTCCATACAATGTGTAACATCAAGCCTCAAGGTATAAGCACCAAAACGTCCTTCATAGGACCATCTCCAAGGGGGCATCATCATCAAGCAAGGCTTAGAGAAGTCAAGTGAAACCAACCATCATGGATACAAGAGTCATTAGAATCATAAAAAGTAGGTCACAATTTAATACAACAACCATGTAAGCAATTCACATTAGGTATTTTCATCAAACTTCACATTGGCTTAGGACTTTATGCAATTTGCCAAGTTTAGGTATGGGAGGACTATCACAAGACCCTATTAGGTGTGTCAGTACCCAAGTAAAGTAGTTCCCAAGAAACTTAACAAAGTGTAAGTATAAGTGAATGATGTGACATGGGGTTTACTTAATGCTCATGGTGTCATTGACATGCAAGGCCATGTGTGGGTTCATCTCCATGAGCGCCTTTGTATGCAAGGCCATGTGTGGGTTCATCTCCATGAGCGCCTTTGTAGAGGGAGCACTTGGTGCTTTAAGTTACCCTTTCCTTGACAATCTGTCTTTCCAAACCCATTTTATTGTCTTTTGATATTCATTTATTGTTGTGCAAGACCCTATTTAGGTTTATGCATTTGTTTTTATTGGGATTCAACTAAGTCCTTTTAATTTGATATGCATTCAGTGCATTAGGGCTTGGGGTGATGGCCTCACAGCGAGGGGGTAGAGCTCAAGACGATTTTTGGCTTTTGATTTATCATTTGTTATCCCATTTCATTTTCCATTCTTTTACCACTGCATCAACCTCGGGAATTCTAGCCCCTTCTTCTCATAGGAGGATGAAGGCACAAACCCTTTTGGTGTAAATGTAACAGCCACTTCCAAAAGGTAGGATAACAGGGGGAATATGGATGGAATGTGTTAAGGAAGGGAATGGTACGTTACCCTTATTAAGGCCTCCCAGTGATACCCATGTTCCCCAAGAGTGACAACACTTGACTAGGACACATATGATGGCCACCAAGGTGAAACAAGAAAAAAAGCATAACTTCCAAGCATCATGATCCATTATTTGACTTCAACCCATGATCCTTACCGAAATGCCTAATGCATTAAATGTAACACTTTATATGAAACAATGACTAGTGTTTAAATGTAACACTTTATATGAAACAATGACTAGTGTACCTCATGTGTGTTGGGCCACCATCATTGGATGAACTTGTTGATCAAGTGAGTGAGCTGAGAAATGATGAGAGGGAAGGCATTTGAGGGGCTGTTGTCTGTGGAGGATACTGATCATCATCTCCGGGATCACTGTCTGCAATGTGGATCATCAAGGATGATCTCCTCTAGATACCCCTAGGTGAGAGGGGGTAATAGTACTTCAATTCATAAATACAACACTAAAGCATGAATTAGACTAAGTCATCAACTAACATTATTAATATGCCTAAGTCTATAGTCTAAATGACCATTGTGAACTAAATAAGAAGGGTTTGTTAGACAAATAAATGTAATGTTTCTTTGTAATACTTAGGAAGTCATTACTATTAAGTTATAAGTTAGTAATATAATAAAATGTAATGTTAAGAAAAGTTAATGATATGTTAGAACACGGCTCTAAGAAAGTGATTGCATGTACTAAAACATGTGTTGTTCCTTACAGGAAAAACAAGACATAATTGATATGAATGACCTACTAACTGATTCTTTCGACACATATCTTCCCATGTATGTTAAATATTTCTAACAAAATTCATGTTCAACAGTCTCAAGCAGTCTTTTTGAAAATACCCATAAAGAAACCACCATGTAAGTCATGAAGGGCTACCCACCCCTAGTTGGTTGATTATACAAGGCTCCCAACAGGAATCCCTACATGCTGGTATAACTCACTATGATAACCTTCCCATGTATTTCCAATTAAACTTTAGCATCAAATGACTTCTTCACAGTAAATGTATTTGATACTAACTATTTACTTGAATATTAGTTGACTCCATGCTGCGCACATGATCTCCTAGAAAAAGAAGAATGAAAATGATGTATTTCCACTTATATTCTGAATTAGGCCTTCTCAATGAAAATAAAAATGTTAGAAGTTATGTATGCTTTGAAAGATGATTACCTCATCACTGTTAACCATGTTAAATTGTGTGATAGTTATTAATATTTTTATGTGTAGGACTGTTCATTCATGTATGCCATAAATGTGAAAAGTTACGTAGTAAAGCTCTGATAATATTAAATGTTCCATGTATCATACCAGAAAGGAGAAGTTGCCTGATGCAGCAAGGATGGATACCCTCCTGCAAAACACCTGATAAAGCTAACAATTATAACCTTGGCTAATAGAAATTTTTAAGACGGTAAAGTTTAGATAATGTTTGTTAAAACAAAATAGATAGAAAACCATACCGTCTCTGCCTCTAATGGCCTTCCAAAATGTGGAACTAAAGCCTCAATGAATAATCTCCGTGCATTGACTGATGCAATCGCTTCGGACACCTGTCAAATATCTTTCCAGATCAAAATATAGTCTCCAAATAGATCTGATTTGAAACAAAAAGAAGACTTTATAGAGGAACTGAACAAAAACTGGACAGCATAAAAAAGGTGATGGCATCCATTCAGAAAAGTCTAACTGATCATATAAACAAATCCAGAGGAGGGTAGGGTATGTACACCTCCATAGACTTTCGCAGTCAAATCGCTGAGCAGAGGGGGTCCCTTGTCCCACAAACAAGGGGGTCTCATACACCAATTCGGTATCTGGCTTGGCCGTGACCTTAAAATTAGATTATTATTACGATCATACAACAGAAAACAAATACTCTGAAATATGATGTTGGGTGTTCTATGACTGTAAAATGAAACTGCCTTCATTTTTTAATCCTTTAATGCCCATATTAGTGATGTGCTACATAATGAAGCGGGATATGATGCACGCCATAACACAGATGGCAAGCAATACACAGATCATCCAGAACAGTATGGGCACGACGGATGCAAATATAGCAGGTGGAGCAAGTGGTTCCATGGGACATCATGGAGGTGGAGCCAGTGGATCCAATGGGAACCCAGCAGGGTCGAGTGGACACCAGACACCCACTCACACCTATATGAACCCAGCAGGGTCGAGTGGACACCAGACACCCACTCACACCTATATCTCAGCGAGGAAGATTCCCAAACCACTTTTTCCGCAGTTCCAGGGGGTACAACAAATTGGACATCCAGGACAGGGGCAGCAAATGGGACAGGCCGGACAGGGGCAGACAGGCCCAATAGATCCTTTTGCAGAGTACAGGGGAGACTACTTGGCACTGGGGCCAGAGTTCCACGCTGACATGAGCTTGATGGACTATTGTTCAATCAGGTACCGGAACAGGCACAGAGAGGCACAAAGGGGTAGCATGCAGCCCTAGAACATGGACTTTATCAAGAAGGTCGGGAAGTTGAATATTCCTACTTTCGACGGTTCGTCTCGATGTTCAGCTCAGGCATGGGTATAGAAGCTTGACACATATTTCAAGCTTAACCCGATCATGGAGTCAGAAGCTATCAACTTCGCTACATTACACTTGGAGGGGGAGGCCCATGAGTGGTGGTATCATGGGCTGGTGACCTTGGATCACAGCCGCATTACATCTTATTTGGAGTTCACCAAGCAGTTGATGGAGGGGTTTGACAGGAGGGATCCAGTACTCCAATTCAGGGATTTGACACAGTTGAGATAGACCGGGTCAGTCGAAGCATTCATCACAGAGTTCCAGCGGAAGGCAGTGGCAGTATCAGATATATCCGAGCACAACTTGGTGATACTTTTCACTGAAGCATTGATGGAGCCATTGAGGGGTTGGATTAAGGCCTTCAAGCCTCACACCCTACAGGAGGCCATCTTGCGCGCTAGAGACATGGGGGACTCAGTACAGAAACCCAAGACCTTCACCAAACCCTTTGTACCACAGAGAGACAAGGATCAGAAGAATCCTCAAAGGGATTGGAAAGGCAAACCGAAGTTGGATGATGATCCCAGGAGGGGGTGAATGAGAAAGAAGCGTTGTTTCTCTTGCAGAGACCCGTGGGTCCCAGGCCATAGATGCATGGGAAAGGGACAGATCCACTACATTGAGGTGGAGTCAAACAGTGAGGAGGAGGTCGAGGAGATCAGATCAGAAGCAAGAAGTAACTCAGAGGAGGAGCACGCACAGGAGCCAGAACAGCCTCCAAAGAAACCTCAGCCACAGGTAGAATCGCCAGCGAGGGGGGAGACAAAACCTCTTATGATTGCGAAACGAGGTACCATAGCAACCCTCTCAGGAGTACCCAGGTATAACATTATCAAACTTATTGGTAGACAGTGCATCACAGCATTGGTAGACAGTGGGGCAACCCATAACTTCATAGATGCAGCCTTAGTAGCCCGGAGGGGGTTACGCAATGAGGAGTTTGAGGGGTTTACAGTAGCTCTGGCAGATGGGTATACCATGACATGCTTGGATATGGTTCCATACCTAGAGGTCAAACTAGGTAACTACATAGTGACAGATACATTCTAGTTGACTTATCAAACACAGATACAGTACTGGGCGTTCAGTGGTTATATTCGTTGGGAGAGATTGGGGTAAACTACCAGACCTTCACTATGAGTTTCTGGGACACCAATGGGTCAAGGGTAGTGTTGAGGGGCATGTCTACACAAGCACCCTGAGCAATGTCAGCAAAGAGGATGGAGAGGATCTTCCAACATGGTGATGTAGCATATGCGGTCGAGTGCTTGATTACCACCAAGAGAGATTCAGATGACAAAGAGCAGTATCATCTAGAGATCAGGGCACTTCTGAGTCAGTATGAACCAGTATTTGGACCGATACCACCAGGGAGACCACAAGACAAAGGGTTTGAGCACACTATTGAGTTAGAGGCGGGGGCAACACCAGTGATCACCGCACCTAATAAACACCCTAAAAACTTCAAGGACGAGATTGAGAAAGCAATCAAGGAATTGTGTGCGATGGGGCACATCAGGCCCAACACGAGTCCTTTCGCTTCTTCAGTTGTACTTGTATTGAAGAAGGATGGCACACTAAGGATGTGCATAGATTATCGGGACCTTAATAAGAAGACGATCAAGAATAGGTACCCCATCCTATGCATAGATGAGCTGATGGACGAGTTACATGGGGCAGTCTTCTTCACCAAAATAGATCTACGGTCAAGTTACCATCAGATCAGCATCAAAGAGCAAGACATAGAGAAGACACCTTTTCGATGCCATTTTGGGCACTTTGAGTTCTTGGTCATACCTTTTAGCTTGACCAACGCTCCAGCTACATTCCAGTCTTGCATGAATCACATCTTCAGAGGACAGCTGTGGAAGTACCTTTTGGTATTCTTCGACAAAATCTTGATATACAACAGGACGTGGGATGAATATTTGGCACACTAGGAGGAGGTCTTGGGCATTATGTAGGCAAACACAGTCACTATATGCCAAGGAGTCCAAGTGCGAGTTTGGTATGAGAGAACTCTTGTACTTGGGGCACATCATCAGTGAGCAGGGAGTACAGGTGTTGTTACCACTCTGTAAATTTTGTCCGGCTGATAGACAAACGACAAAGGTAACTGTTTCAACCTACTTTAGAGCTGGGCACTAGCCT
>CBVK0100852174.1:0-10608 GCA_900067695.1 Picea abies | reverse complement strand
CTTCACTGTTTTAAATTTATTCAAAATTTCAAAGTCTGTAGCCAAATACTCTACCAGACTTGGGCCTTTTAGACTTACCTCCATGGCTTCAAATATGGAATGGTCCATCCTGCACTGAATGAGGAGGGATTCGTAGTCTTCTTGATTGTATAATTAACCTTTGCCATCCAAAATGGTTGGAGGCCCTGGATAAACAATTGTTCAAATGTATCTTTAAACTTTTGGATACTGTGCTCCATTGTTATAGCTTTGTTCTGAACCAATTTGAGCAGGTTGTGCTTGGCGATGACCCTCCTATCCCAAATAAGCAGTGTAGTTCAGTCCTTTACCTCAATAGTTTGAAGATCACTAGTGGGCAAAAAATTTAGCAAATCAATAGCATTTTGGTCCCATTCCGAGGGTTCCTTGGCTAATACTTCATTAACAGCGGTACACCTGCTCTAGGCCGTGGCAACCATGTTGTCTTTGTTATTTATAAAAATTAGATAAACCCTAAATTTAGTAGCCTCCGCCACAATACCATCCTAGATCACATGTTTATATCCCTATAGTAGTGTTTTCCCTTTAACCTTGTTTTCAAATTGTTCACTCTCTCTTGCAAATCTTGATTTTCTCTTTGGAATGGAGTCATCTTTTGATCTTTCATTTTCATCTCTTGTTTCAACTTTTCTAAGGCCTCTTTAAGGCTTTTGATTTCCCCTGTCTGTAAACTTACTTGGGACATAGCTTGAACCAATCCCTCAGTGCTTGATCTAGCTTTTGTATTAGCTAGTATAATGAAAACCATATCTAATGTTGCTACTTGTCCTTGTCGCCAATTTTCCTTCTCTTTTTCCAGCTGTAACACTTTAGCTTTGCAATTAAGTTCTTCTTGTCTAAATGTTTCCTTCTCCTACTCTAAAGAAACTAGCTCTGCTATCCGTGGATGATCTATAGGGAACATATTCAACTTTTTCTTTAGGCTTTGGATCATCTTATCTGTATCATCCAGAGAAGCCTTTACCCCTTGAGGGACTTTAGATTCTAACCTTTTGACCCGTGTCATCCAGGCTTTGTTGGGTGCTTTTTCCTCTTTCATTTGTCCATCTAATTCAAGTGCATGTGTTGTCAATCTTGAAACTTTTAGACTTAAACTTAGGTAGTCTGAATATAGCATGTTACTAGCATTCCTGCGAAACTTTACTTTGTCTGGGGCACCAATATTATCATAGTTCATCTTGATTTTAGACACTTTATCATCATTTTCTATGGCTATATTAAACATCTTTATTTCCACATCTCTGAATGAGAATAGGGACGTTTTATTCTGGAAGATATTCTCTACTTCGGGCAACATGTCTCTTATCTTATTGTTATCCATACTTCCTTTTACAAAATACGAGTTCATAAAGTCCTCTTTGGATTGATAAATTACCTCAGGTGTCTTGCTAAATATGTGTTTCTTGCTATTGAAAACCCTTGTGCTTCTTTCACTTTGTGGCATGCTTCCTATACCAACTTCTTCATTCTTGGTTGCACCTTCCACCATATCCATTCTTGTTTGCTCTTTAGGTTCTTCTTATTCCATGTTAACGACTTCAGAGGGTGGTGTAATTTTCATTTTCTTGCGAATACATTGTTGATTACTAGCACCCAGGGCCTCTGAACTGCTCCTCTTATTATAAACAATCATATTTGGGGATTTAACTATCAATCTTGAAGAATATTTATGTGTCTGGATCTGCTAAGGGGAAGACTCTATTGTTTTTATCTAATCGTGTTGCAAATTGACCTCCATATCTGTACATGTTTCTAGATTAGCCAGTTTATCAAATCCTTCAACATGCTCGTGTTCATAGGGGCCCAATTTGCTCATTAGACTTCTCTTTGATATGATCTGATGCAGATGTGATTTTCTCCCTTGAAATTACGTGAACCCAAATTCATTGAGTTTGGATTGGATTCGAGGAAAACAAGATTTGTTCTTTACCAGAAATGGTCCTACTATGAAAGGAAATTTTAAGTTAGAAGCCTTGTGTGCTTTCATAAAATGCTTTGTCTCTGAAATAATCCTTTTTCTGATCAACTCCAAAGAAAAGATTCTGGGAGTCAAAAATACTGGTAAAAGGTAAGGTCCTTCTTGATAGCCATATACCCAAATCACAGTAGATTGTATTAACATCATCCAATCTCCTACCCTGCGCTCTGGATTTGGTTGTAAAGAGGTTTTCATTTCTTCCAGAACCCTTGGAAGGTATGAACCGAATATAATACTATACACCCTGGACATAATCATATTGATAAAAATAATCATTGTGATCCTTTTACATTCAGTTGAAATAAATGCAGTCTCGGGGAATTTGGTTTTGTTATATTCCAGGAACATTCTCAACAAGTGCATGTAGTATTTGAAGTGACTCCATGAATTGAAGTTTAGAAACTGTGGATGCATATTATCGGCAATGAATTTTTCAAAATTGACACAGACCAATTGACCAAACCTTCGCATAAAAAAGGTCAACAAGAAAGCTAACATGACTTCTACCACAAACTTGTCATTATCCAACCCTAGAATTTGACTAAGAAGGGAACAGGCCCACTGGACCTCAATAATCATAATGTTTACATTGATAGGCAACGACAACTTTCTAAATGGTGTTCAGGTTTGACAATGGTTTGTAGAAACATGGTTTTTACTTTTGATAGGCACTCTCTATAAATTGTGATCATTTTCTCCTCCTCGAAGGGCTCTGATAGTGTGGGGGAGGAATCTGGTATACTAAGGGCGTGTCAAAACGATGGAGTATCTATTTCGCATAAAACCAATGACCCTAATTCATTCAAAATGACCCTTTCTTCCTATGAATACTGCTCCGCACACCAGCTTACAAACTCAGGGAAAGGAAAGACTACTTCTACGATGTAAGGGGTAATGTAAGCTTGAGCCTCTTCGAGGAAGGGTGTGTGCATTCTATCATTGTCTAACAAATTTGATCTAGACACGGAAATGGGTGAGACCATTATTTCTATGTCGAAAACATCTGAGTCCCTATCAATTAGGGATTCTTCCCTAGAGGGAAGATCTTGCTCAGGATAAAATGATAGGGTTAGCGGCCATGGAGAAAAAAACTTGTTCAACAATGAAAAAAGAACAAATCTGATTCACTGTTGAGCCTTAATTTTGAATGGAGGGTTTGTGCCACTTTTCAACTTTCAAGTTCTTTCAAATATTATAGAATAATGAACCCAAGACTCTCCTTTTATACATGTTTTTTCATATCGGGGATTGGAGAAAATGGTTTTAGGCTGCCTCTTTTCACCCCAATGTCCCTCTGATAGCACCACGCGTCCACGAATGAAACCATGAAAAATTTCCCCAGCCCGCCTCCAAATAATTATCCTCCATGCTACTTCATTTCCCTATATGCACCTCAGTCGTTGATCCAGGCTACTTCAAGATCGACAGTCCACCGGGTCCCATAGACTTTCATATCAGGGATTGGAGAAAATAATTTAGGCAGATTGCTTTTCGCCCCGATGTGCCTCTGAGAGATCCACGTGTCCATGAGTGAAACCATGGTAGTTTTCCCCGGTTCACCCTCGAATAATTAACTTTCGCATTATTTCATCGCTCGATATGGTAGTTGGTCATTGATCTAGGCTACTTCAAGATCGACGGTTCGTCGGGTCCTACCTTTCGCGTTTCCGCTACATTTTTCCATATGCTGGCAGATGTAGCATGGTTGTCCAAACTATCATGTTTCTACAATGATATAACTCTTTGCTAAATTTACGAAACTTGCATGTTGTCTGAAAATTGTTATGGTGATAACATAGGCTCTAATTGGGGATTCTATTCTCCCTGCGAGGTAGCAAATAACTGTAGACTAAGTCCCTACCCATTGGGATGTGGTCTGTTTGTGTGATCTGAATCTGCTAGATTTTATTCAAAATCCCAAAATCTACCCAGCATAGCTCATGGCCTTCACCTTGGGCTTCAACTATGCCTATTTTATTCCAACTACTTCATGTACAAAGAAACAAAAACACAAAATGATCATATACAATGAATGGAAGGGGTTATGATTTTTTAAACAATGTAATGTTTGAGGAACCTTCCATTCATAGGCCCTCCTCTAGTGATCTCTCCATTACTCTCCTGTAACAAGTAGGAATTTCTCCCACGGTACGTTGCAATTTTGAATGGGCCCAACCATAGGTGATCAAATTTCCCATGTTTTCCCTTATCTTCGTTTCTGGCATCCCATTTTAGTTCCCAGTCTCTCGATTCAAATTCATCCACCTTGGTATGTCTGTTGAAAGCCTCTTTGATCTTGTCTTGGCATAGCTGGGCATAATGGAAATCCTTTTCTCTAGTCTGTTGTACACTGATGAGTTCATCCACCCTTCTTCATGCGGCATCTGTCTCTGTGTCTTTCTCCTGCAACAGTCTCATTACCAACAACCCCGATGTAGTAGGAAAAAATGCTTCAGTGCCATAAACGATCTGGAAAGGAGATATTTCTATGGACCTCTTAGGGGATATTCTGTCAACCCATAGTGCATGGATGAGATTTTTGTGCCATGCCTTTTTTATTCTCTTGCAACAATTTTTTTATGATTCTGACTAAGATTTTATTCGAAGACTCAACCAATCCATTCCCTTGAGGTTATTATGATGTAGAATGACCAAGGGTGATATTGTAATCATTGCAGAATTTTTCTATTTTCTTGGATTTGAAAGCTGTTGCATTGTCTGTTATAATCTTGATTGGGCATCCAAATTTGGACATAATATTTTCTTCTAAGAATTGAATGATAACATCATCTGTCGCCTTCCTGGTGGGAATTGCCTCAATCCACTTAGTGAAATAATTTTTTTCTATCATGATCCATTTATGTTGAGATGAGGATTGTGGATGTATTTCCCCTATAAAATCAAGGTCCGACTATCTGAAAGGAGCTTCCACTGAAATGGGTTTTAAAGGTAGAGACTAAAATTTTCCTTTCCCATAGAATATTTAACATTTATGGAACTTTGAAACCTCTTTATAAACATCGGGAAAAATGCTAGGCCAATAAAACCCAGCCCTCAGAATTTTATGCACAACTGTCTTCCAATAATGATGACCTCCACAATCACTTTTATGGAACTCTCTGATGGTTTTCTCTGCTTCTTCTTCTATCAAAAAAATCAAAAAAATCCCTCCTAGATCTTTCCAGTATAGCAATTCATTCACTATACAAAATTTTGTTGCCTTCAATTTTAAGAATCTGGCTTTTGTTTTACTGAATTCCAGAGGAGCTTGCAAATTTTTCAACGCAGATATGATATTTGCATACCATGTAGAGTCAAGAAATTTCTAGGATATTTGTGGAGTTGCCTTTTCTTCTTCTATTGTACTGTCTGACAAGTCTGCAATGAATTTTATTCCCAAGAGTTCACAGTTTGTTTATGCCTTCATCTTAGCAAGACCCTGTCCTTTGATCAACTTGGTGGGTTTAATCTGCAGGTCATATTCTAATAGAACTGTTATCCATTTACCCCTCTTTCCTTAAGGATCGGGCTATGTTAAGATGTATTTCTATGGGCTACTGGGAACATAAGCAGTAGTATGGGAATGTAGGATGTACACTTTGAATTCTTTCAATGCCTTGACTAAAGTATATGCTTGTTTCTACATAATGTCATATTTCAAAGGAGCATCCCTCAATGTCTTACTGTAGTATGCTATGGGCTTCTCAAAATTTTGGTCATCTTTCTGGAGTAAAACACCAACAATTGTGTGTTCTGAGGCGAAGGAGAATAATATGAAATCCTTTTCAAAATTAGGACTGGCCAGTACTGGAGCCTTGGTCAATGCCACCTTGATGTATTCAAAGGACTTTCTTTCTTTAGGAATCCACTTTATTTCATTTCTCTTCTTGAGCATGTTGGTGATGTGCTTTATGATTTCAGCCAAATTTGGGATAAATTTTCTCAGAAAATTCACTTTGCCCAGGAAAGATTGTACTTCCTTTTTAATTCTGGGTATGTCAACTTTTAGGATTCTCTCAACTCTACTGGGGTCTGCCTTTATCCCTTCTTTTTAAATAATGTGTCCTGATAGCTTTCTTTCTTCCATGGAGAAATTTTACTTCTTAGGATTTAATGAGATCTTGAACTTTCTGCATTTTTGAAATGCCCTTCTGAGATGTTTGAGGTGTTCCTCATATGAGGCATAATACACAATGATATCATCCAGGTATATAACAATGAATTTGTCTTTTTCATCAACAAAATATATGTCCATATCTCTTTGAAACGTTTCCCCTGCATTCATAAGACCAAATGACATTTTGGCATACATGAATGTTCTCCATGGTGTGGTAAACATTGTCTTCTCCTGATCGTCAGGGTGTACCATAATCTGATTGTATCTAGAGAAACCATCTAACATTGACATCTTATGAGAGCCCACCACCTTCTGTAAAACATGATCCATTTTGGGCAATGGGTAGTTGTCCTTAAGAGATACCTTATTCAGGTTTTGAAATCCACACACAACCTATTTTCTCCACTCTTTTTTCTAACTGGCACCATATTTTCCACCCATTTGGAAAACGTTAGGGACACTATGATTTTGGCTTCAAACAATTTCTTTACTTATTTTTATATAACTGGTAACAAGAAAGGGTTTATTCTTCTTAATTTCCGTTTGAATGTCTTGTGATCTTCTTTGATTGGGATGACATGTTGGATTATACTGGTATCATAAAATTTCAGCTCATCATAGCTCCAAGCAAAAACATCAGGGAATTATTTCATTAATTTGACATACTTCTCTTTGATTTCAGGGTTGAGCTTTCTGGACAACTTCACAATATTTGGATCCTATAGAGTGCCAATATTGCAATATTCCACATCCACTTCATTTATTGTGATCTTTGGACTTCTTGCCACATCAATGTTATAAAAAAAAATTCCAACGGGACCAGACCTTTGGGGATGATGTTACTCTTTAGCTGAATGATAACTATGCCAACAATCTAATTGTCAAAATATTCTTCTTTTGTGAAAGCACCTACATCCAACTCATCATCACAATATTCATCATCAATGTTTAAATTCTCGAAATCATTCTCCATCTTGAGGAATCTTTCTATATGTTTTTCATTTTCGAAAACTTGCCAGTGCTTCAGATTGTCTAGTACTACTAGCCCATACTTGAACTCAACCTTGTATCTTTTTTTAGGGAAAATTGGAACTCTGAAAACTATTGTTGAAGTAGCCAAGGCATCAACAACCTGATTCTGTTCTCTTGGAATTGCTGAAAGATTACATTCTGGAAACTTCTCAAGGAGGTCTAGAACCAGATTTCTATAAGCCCTCAGTCCGGGGTGTTTTTCTTGGTATATGACTTTGATTTGATTTATAATTAGCTCAGAGTCTCCATGTACAACAATTATTTTGGCACCCAATTCTTCCAAAACTTTCAACCCCAATATTAATGCTTCATATTCAGCCATGTTATTCGTGCATTCAAACACAAGCTTATAAGAACATAATTTGGAGTCTCCTTTGGGATGATTGATCCATAGGCCAACTCCATCTCCTTTGAATGAAACTCCATCAAAATTAATTTTCCATATATGATCCTCTGCATCATCTTGCTGCTCTGAAAACTCCTCTATCTATTGGCCAGGCTTGTCTTTGTCATCCATAATGATTTATGTTTCCACTTCTTCGGAGCACAGGTCATTGAAGAAAATAGAAGACCCCAATTCAGTTTCCACTAAATAGATAGGATGATTGCTAGGCTGTGATTTGTTGCTTACCATGTATTTAAGCAAAACATCTCTATACAATCTTCTGTCTTGACCAAAGATAGGAATAGTGGCATATGACATGTCCATCTGGAGGGTTCCTTTTAATTTTGCAGCCCATGACCTGGACAACAACATACCAAATTTTGGAGGGATATCGGCGACCACTACGCCCATCACCATATTCTTTGCGGGTATTTGTGCAAATACACCACCAGATATTTGATTAGGCCAAGGCATTTCACCTTTCTTGAATTGAAAGAGAACAGATCTTTATAAGGTCTTGTGACATCAAAACCCAATTGGTCCATGACCACTTTGGGCATCAGGTTGTGAGATGCTCCTGAATCCAACATAGCATTGTGCAAAGTCATGTCATGGATTTTTAAACTGACATAAAAAGGAGGCACTTCTTCATTTTCATGGTTTTCTTCTACTCTCAGTCCAAATAATATGGCTAGGTGATCATCTTGTATGTTTAGGGTATCAGAGGTTTTCCCCATCTTAAGCATCCCGATGATCTGATTTCTGTACTCGATGTTCTTTATTAATTCATTAAATGGTACATAAATATTGATTTTAGCCATCTCACTTTTAAAATTAAAAGAGGATGAAGTTTTCTCTACCTCTTTGGTGGCCGTTTCTTTCCTTGCCTCTAATATTCTCTTCTGTGGTTCTTCTTTCTTCTTTCCTTTTTCTACAGTACCCTTTGAAACAAATTTTTTTGCAGTAGAGTCTTTTATGGCTAAATCCTTTGCAACATAATTTTTTTTGGGTTGACTTGAAGAAGGTATATTACTTTGAGCTTCTTTGGTGGGGTTTCCCTTCAGAGGGTTTCCCTTTGGAGGATTTGGAGGTACTTTTTGATTTTGAAGGTTGTATTGTCTTTGGAATTGCATGATGGAATTTTTCAATCCTATTTGGCAATCTTCCCTTTCTATTGATACCCTTTCCTCTTCATCTTGCAAAAATATCTCACTTGCATCCATGAACTGGTCATGTTCTTCTTTAGTCAAAAGCACTTCTGTTTCTTTATCATCATAGTAGTTCATGTTGTCTTCAAAATATCCATCATAATCCTAATTCACATAATTATTTTGGAAAGGAGGTCTGACTTGTTGTTCCCCTTGATTTTCCTTATTTGCTTGATCTGCTTGATTTGTTTGGTTCCCATGATTCCTTTTCTCTCTTTTTCTAATCTATGGGATTACTTGTCTCCTTGGATTTCTGGGTGGACCATCATCTTGTTCTCTGGGGTTAACCCTATTACCCAGAGACATTCTTTCCATCATTCTTTCCATGTTTCTGATCATAGCCTCAAACCTTTCCTCTAATGTTTGTGATGTTGAAGGTTGTTCTTTATCCTGGGTTCTATTTGTGTCCCTGCCAGAGTTAGTTTTTATCTTCCTTGAAGCCATTAATTTCACTTCAACCTCTATGGCATCGATCATTATATCATCCAATGTGGCAGATCTTCATTCTCTTAATAATAAAGCAAATTCACTTTCAAAAGAATCAACATATCTGAGCTGAGCAGCTTTAGGGGGGCATTTTATCTCAGCAGGAATCACATTATAGACCTTCATGAATCTGGTTGAAAACTCCTGCTCTGTTTCGTCATGTGATCTCTTCATGTTGTTGTACTGGGTCAACAACTGAAGGGGATTTTTACTATCCCCCCATTTTGCAAGGAAGCTTGTCTCAAAGTCTTTGAAATTTGCGATACTAGCTGGTGGAAGGGCTCTGAAATACTTCCTCACTTCTCCTGCAAGACTTTGTGTAAACAACCTCTTCTTCACATATTCAAAGTCCACCTCTTCCAAGTCTATGAAATCATTAAACCAGTTTAGATGCTTCTGAGCTGATATGTTACCTTCAACATCATATAGTTTGATTCTTAGGTTGTAATCTTGAGGCAAATCATGTAGTTGAGCAGGTAGTATGAGGGGGGAAAACATGGCTGCCATAGCTGCTGTGAGGGGTCAGAGTGGATATTGATTCTGAGTAGGGATTACTAAAGGCCTATCATATGTGTCTAGAATCAAATCTTGGAATATTTTTTCATCAAAGATAGTCTCTCTTAAACAAGATTTAGACTTAGTTCGAAATAGGATTTTCTCAAATTTTACATCAAACTCGAGGTCTTCAATGCTAGTCACTTCATCCTTGGGAAAAGACAGATATTGGTCTGGACGCAATACTGGGGTTACTGGATTTTCTTTTCTTTTAGGTACAAGGTTTTCAGGGTCAGACACAAGGATTGCAGCTTCTGGGTCTGGGTTTCTCCTGGTGTGGATTTTCTTAGGAGCCATGATTTCTATCTCACACGATGTAGTGAAAATGGTCGCTGAGTAATGGAGTCTCTAGGGTAAAAATAATCTCAGCCAATAAGGTATTTGATCCATTGTCACCCTCAGGGATCAAATAAAAGCTTTAAGTCATTTTTCCCAGGGAAGATTTTTTAATTTCGTTCCTGGCAACAACGTCAGAATGTTAGCACTTTGTAAATTTTGTTCGGCTGATAGAAAAATGACAGAGGTAATTGTTTCAACTAGATTAAGAGTTGAGGCACTAGCCTACTCAACTTAGAGAGGGCTCTCTTATGTCACTTTATATTTCTTTGGAAATCAGTGGCTAGATTTGGTTTGTTTTGGGGTTTTTTTAATAAAGTTGCTGGCAATGAAGGGTAGGAACACTCATGGCTATGGAGTCAAAATTATGAAAGTGAACGAAAACAATGATCATCCAGTAGAAATATCCAGAGGATAAAGGTTAAATGAGGTGATGAATCTGAGTTATATTTGAATTTAAGTAGAGTGTAGG
>CBVK0100852173.1:0-10608 GCA_900067695.1 Picea abies | reverse complement strand
CTTCCGATCTCACGATCATCAAGACCTGGTAAGAAGAACAAAGGAGTTATAAGTATTTAGTTAAACCTTTCTAGTGAAAGAAGTGGAATAATTGGATGAAGGATTTGATAAAGAAAAGAAGAATGTGATCAGTGTAAACTTACTATGATGGTCGCTCATGTGTTCATTTGCCCATTGATGTCATTTTATCGTTTTCATCAACGGTCACAGGAACCGTCTCAACTGCTTCTTGTCCTTCATTTGTCAGTTTATCGGTAGCCTTCTTGAACCATTCCTCGATGTAACCTTTCATAGGTGCCACATTGATTTCATGTTGGATTTTAATATTGAATAACTCACCCTCCAAGTCTTGGAGATCAATCGAAATTCCATGTAGTACTTCTTCAACATCCTGATTTTTTATGGAGTAATCAACTAGCCAGTTATCTATGGTGTTCTCATCATATACAATTAGACCATAGAATTTTTCAATTGACAATCCTTTAAAAATTTTAACCTGCTCATCAAATTGCTATTTTGTTAAGAACACCGAGTTGAGGATCAAATTGGGATCTTGGACTTCGTTAGTGCTTCTGGCTAGGTCCACCTCCGTGAGCCTTTTGAATAGCTCTTCTCTCCTTTAAACCTTCTTCGTTTTTTAGGTCGGCCTATAGATATTCAAGGAAGACATGCACCCTCGAGCCAAAAGAAATAATGCTCTTTGAAATTTCCCAAGATTTTGTAATTAGTGTCATTCTTTTCTTGATATTATTCTCCACATAGATCCTAGCTGATGTGAGTAAGCTTGATGATCTTTTTATTTTGGATGTGGGCATGGCAGGTTCGACAATTGCCAAAGTGTTGGCAATAAATGGAAGAGGCATCAAAGTCTATTCTAGTTCCTTAATCCTTTCCTTTAAATTTGTATGTTCTTCTTCAAGACTACCAATGGAATCATCCAATGCATCATTGGTGGCTCTATGGATTCTGGAAAGCTGGGAAGGCCGTATATTCTTTAGGTTAACCTCTGAACAAGATTTCCCCATTTTATTCTTCGCATCACTCTTCTGAATAATTAATTTTTTTAGATTTGATGTCAAAGACAACACTATGAAATACAAATGATTCATCTTCATCAAATATCTCATCCTCAACAATTTCCAACGGCTGGTTCTGGTGGACCGCGCCTCCTGGCTAGTCAATGTTAGGAAACATCTTCTCAATGCCAACTTTGAGCTTTGTATCTTTGAGGGAGAAGCTATTGATGTCACTTATGATGCGATGCTCTTCTTCCTATTGTACAATATTCTTCCTCTTCTTCCTTAGAGGAAGTTTATGGGAGCTTTCAATTTCTCCTAGAGGGGGGTTCTTGTCTCCTCCTTTGCCTGAACTACTATTGATAACTTTTTTGGATGGGTGGGTCATTGGAGCACTGCCATGAGGTGTTGAAGTCTTGGGAGTAATAGTTGGGGACTGGGCACTCTTCTCACTGGGACCTTTTCCTCTCTATTTATACAATTCATTGGTACAGAGTACCATCTCTAAGTCACCAGTAGTGTGGGTAGGATTGCCTAGGTTATTATCTTCTTATTCTCCTAGAACTATATGGATAAATGAACTGCTAAAACCCATTGTTGACATATGTTCCACAAATATTCCATTAGGTTCAAAGCCTCTAATCTTTTCATCATACTTAATATTCAAGTTGTGGAAGTGATTTGAAAATTCATCATTTTTGTTCATATTTCTGAATACAAAACCCCAACTATTGATTTTTCCATTTTTCATGAAAAAAGTGAAGCCAAAAGTTTTATTTCCATGCAACTTCTGTGACAAACAATCTGTCGGATATATGACATGGAAGAAAGAAGGATTTTCATTAGAACCAAAAATATTGATAACATTTTAATCTTCCATTTGCTTCAAAGTCCCCTTTTTGTCCATAAATTTACTGGCTTGAGTGGATATTCTTGGGGTATCCTTTTCGAAATTTTTTTTCTTTAAGAACATAGACAAAGTCATTGTAAACTTCATAAAAATGTAGGGAATCTTTGTGCCTCCATAAATCTTGGCACCAAAAGGTCACGGGGTCAAATTCACAATTCACTCTCTTGCATATAGACAATCTAGGGAAATGATAGCAATGTGCAATCACATAAACCAAATAAGAAGACATAAATAATTTCTTATCATTTTTATATTGAGACAATTGGGAAGAGATTTCAATGGAAATCAACTTCCCCCAATCGAAAATGGCATGCTCCTTGAAAGTAAAATATAAGATGTAAAGAATCATACGAGAAATGCTAGTAGTATTTTCTTGGCCTGTAACTTTGGTAAATAACCAGGCAATTTCCTAAAATGGATTTTTGAACAAGTTGATTTGCAATCTAGTAATATCTTCAGGGATGGATGCATGATTCTCCAAGAATTTAGGGAAGATATCCAGGTTGTTGTCGTGTTTTTTCAAGAAGTCTCTGCAATCTTCACCTTTGAAGGTGAGTGTTGGCTCTGGGAGTCTCAGTATTTTACGAAATAATTGAGGCAAAAGGGAGATGGGAGAATAGTCTTGGAGTTGAATAATCCGTTGGTTTGGTATATACTTCTCAGCCCACCAGGGAACCAACTTCTTACAATCAAAGACTTCAGGAACACAGCCTGCACGAGCAATTTCCGATGTCCAAATTACTTCCTTCTGAGTAGAAGGGGATGAATAATAAGAGTACGCTTCAGATAGCTTCATGTGAGAGGTTGTATGTAATTATGATGTATTTTTATATCTTATAATAAAGGACTGTTCTTTGGGCTCTCATTACTTGTGTATGCATTTATCTATACTTCTATGTGCGCATGTATATTTTATTAAATGTCTATGTAAGGATCTATCGGTAACTCTCCCTACTTTTCCCTAGATTACAACAATATATTACACTTTGTTTGCACAGGTCACTCACGATGACAACTATGGTCACTCTGTGTGCACAGGCTGCTCATGACAACAACTATGGTCGCTCTATGTGCATAGGCTACTCACGACCACCTCTGTGGTCGCTCTGTGTGAATAGGTCGCTCGCAACCACGATCATACAATTGCAAAAAATGAAAGATCCAAATTGCAAAAAAATCCGTCCAACAGAAAAATGCTTACTTCCCGTGACGAATTTTGAAAAAATCGTTACTCATAGGCGCCTCTTTATCCATTAAATTTCAACTCTAAACAACTGCCAAACATGCCCACAACAACTGCCTTCAAGCTTCAACACTCAGAACTCCTTTGTTGTCCAAAAAATTCCATGTAAAAACTGCTCTCAATGCAAAAACGCAAATCTTCCATTCTAGTCTCCTACCCATATGAGTTTCCCCTCTTTCTCTTGCTTGCTTGCCTTGCACTCTTGCCCAAGATAATTTTCCTTAGCCCCCATGCTTTCATAACTATGAGATGTGACTCTCACACCCACCCTCTTACATGAATTCAATGATTGGGCTCTAGAACACTTAACCATAAATAGAAGGTTCAAAGTAAGGATAATTTAGAAAGAAATGGGTTTGCTTTTAATAGACAAGGGTAAACTCTCTCCCTTGGACCCCTTCCCTCTCTTGTGGAAACTAAGCCCCAAAATCTTTGTCCATGTCCCTCTGCAGCTAGCAATACATTTTATTCATTATATTCAATTTACATCATTTGGCCCTTAGCCATAAATTATATTTACAATATACATCGCTAGTTTGGGGTTCGAAAATGGGGATGTTACGCAGATAAGTGTTTCTTATGGCTACAAACTTACTCTTGAATAAATATTGCATTGTGGAGTTGAGGACTCCTATGGAAAATATCAATGTTATATGATAATGGATATAGTGTGTATGTTTTCATGATGGTTTTATAGAACAACCAAAGAATGAAGACACAAACCAAATGCTTGGAAAGAAGAGCACCAAAAGGAAAAAAACTCAAGGACAAAGGCATGGAACAATTAAAGTCCAGTGGACTTGTTTCAGATTAGAAGAAGCAAAGTGGAGTTGAATGATGCAATGTAAGAAGCACATTTGCAACTATTTGAAAGTTTGGAGATGTTTAGGAACTAGACATCAGAGTTTAAAACCGGGTCAAATCGCTACACCAGTTGGATCATGCCTCTTATGAATCTTATTCTTGGATGTGCAATCCTTAATGAAATTGAACAAAACCACAAATTGCTGGTAGATTGTCATTTTAAAACCAATAGATCATGCCACACTCCTCTTAAAATATCTTTTAAAGAATGGACATGTGGACCATATAGCCACAAAATGTTTGTAATAAGTAGTTTATTTTATATGGATTTTTTCTAGGAACTTGAACTTCAAGTGTGTCATAATAGGCCAATAGAGCATGACCCAGGTTGCCCATACCAATTCTCCACATGTAAAGAAATAACCATGAATGATGAGGGACTAACACAAGAATAAAAAGGAATCCATGATTTCCTACATATGACATTCTCTAAAGTGTAAGCCAATAATTTTAAGCCTCTAGGGTTGGAAATGTACCAATCAAATGCAAACGATGAAGCATATATCGACATCAAATAAGTACACAATTGCACAAGATATTACAACAAATAAATTAGTATGGAAATAATAAGTTAAAATTACTTTCTCTTGCCTCTCCTCACCAAGTCCTTCAATACTAAGTTGCATTTTTTTTTCCTTGCCTTGATTTCAATCAAGTTGCTATCCAATTCCAGGAAATCAAGTTCCATAATGCTTCCTGTTAGCAATGAGAATCACCCTCTGAATACAAGAGGATAAGCCAAGTACCCATAAAAAAAGTAAAATAGATTAAAATGGTTTGAGTAGGTGGATCAGGACAATACTGCAAAGAAAAGAAAATATAACAGAGGTCATTGCAGATCAGTCCTCGACCATTGGGATATGGAGTCATAAGTATCATGCTCATGAAGGCATTTAAACTGCCTATCAGACAAAAGGATTTATGTGGTGATGAGGAGAAAGAAGACAAAATGTTTTTGAGTGATAAATGATGAAACATGGGCAAGATGACAACAGATCTTCTACCGCCTCAGGAATCCATAGATCAAAGATGCTACCTCCAGATGAGAAGAAAAATAGAAAATGTATGAGTGATGAACCGTGAAAGTTGGGCAAGATGAAAACAAATCCTCTACCGCCTCAGGAATCCATAGATAAGAGAGATGCTACATCCAGACAAGAAGAAAAATAGAAAATGTTTGAGTGATGAACCATGAAATATGGACAAGATGACAACAGATCCTCTACCGCCTTAGGAATCCATAGATCAAAGATGCTACATCCAGACAAGAAGAAAACGACAAGTGTCTAAGTGATAAGTGATGAAACATGGGCAAGATGACAGTAGATCCTCTACCTCCTCATGAATCCATAAATCAAATATGTTACATCCATACATGAAGAAAACAACAACATGTAAACTAAGAAAACATTCTAATAAAAACAACTCAAAGGAATCTTCAATAACATAATATTTACAATCCAAGCCCTAAGAATTACAAAATCAAAAAATACAAATCCCTGTTCCTAAAACTCTCTCGACTCTCCAGCCTCTGAACCCCCCTTACATATCATTCATATGATGTTTTTATAGTCAAAATAATAGACATGTCTTGCTAATTGGGAACCTCTTTTCCAGTGTCGTATGTCCTCTCTTGTCTGTCATGTTCCTTCTGTTAGAAGGAAACTCTGGCTAGTACGGGCATGCAGGAGAAAATGCCCTTTGTGGTACTTTGGGCCGGCAATTTTATGTCTCCTCAGTCAGACCCTCCATGCTTCCATTTAAGGAGGTAGTCGATGTTTAAATCGCTAGTCCTTATTTCATTGATTGATTTCTCCTCGAGATCAAGATGAGGCTTAATGCCTAGTTTGTTGCCACGTGTTACTCTTGGATTGGGACCAATATAAGAACGTGATTGCGGGAGATGCCAAGGGCGGTTTGGGTCCACATTTCTTTTGAGCCCGCAATTCACCACCTTCCACCACATAGCTCTTCCGCAATACCATGGTTTCAATTGCGGGACCGCTCACGAATTTTATTGTTCGAGCATGTTGCATCCCCGCAATGAAGCATGGTCGTCTATCTTGTCGCAATATGCAATTTGGGAAATCCCTTCTTTTGTTTCCATGCCCCGCTCTTAGATGGACCCTGCTCCATGCTGCAAAGATCAACGGTTCTTTTTTATTTGAGATCAATGGTCCATAATTACTTTGAGAGTTCGGGATTCAGGATTTTTCTTTTGTTGGCTCGTGCAATCCTTCGAAGTGTCGAATTCCCGAAGTGACAGATCTGGTGATGCGTGGCCTCTTGATTTGGACGACCGAGATTCACTTCGGGAGTTCAGGGTTTGTGCCTTTTTCTTTTGCTTGTTCGTGCAAACCTTCAAAGTGCGATGTCTGCCTCCACTTGTCCTCTTGTTTTGGACGGTCAAATTTTACTTCGGGATTTCGAGCTTCGAGAGCTTTCTTCTGCTTGCTCGCACAATTATCCGAAGTGTTGAATTCCCAAAGTGAGAGATCCGATGACGTGTGGCCTCTTGATTTGGACGACCGAGATTCACTTTAGGAGTTCGGGATTTCAGGTGATACTGCTACAAAGATCAATGGTTCTAGTTGATTTGAGATCAACAGTCCATAATTACTTTGGGAGTTCAGGCTTCAGGCCTTCGAGAGTCCTTTTCTCACTCAACTTTTTCTTACTTTCTCCTGGAATAAGATATAGTCTGACATGCGTCCCCTACCGAAAAATCAATGGCCATGAGTGAATTTGGGCTCACAACTAGTAGATACTTTAATTTCCTTTATGATCCCTGTAATGTGAAGATGCTCGTTCATGACAGGATCGATATCCATAGTTGATTTGTTGATCTAGAAATATCAACAATCCTGAGAGATTGCAAGCTCACAACTTGCAAAAGCTTTAATTTTCATCCTGATCCCCACAATGCCTCCCCATCGTCGATTTCTCTCTGATGAGATCTGATGGTCGTGACTTAATCTTGTTGATCTGGTGGCTGATCTTTCTCTTGCTAAGATCTTACGGCTGAAAATTGAATATGTTCGCCTACCAGTATTTCGATCCTGAAAAGGACTTCTCTGAACATTGCATTCTGCTCATAGTTTTTCCTGCGCAAACAACATACTTGATCAGCCTGACTTTATCAACCAAAAGACAAAAATTTATAGGAAGGCATGCAAAAACGAGGGAGAGACTCGGTAGAGTTACAGACCTAGGTCTCAACAATAACTGCATATGACCCATGGCAACTTTATGTGATAACATTGGATCCATAGGGGATGGCATGCTCTTTATGAGTTGCCAAGAACAAGCAACTTCAATGTCTTATCCTAGGGATATGGGGTCACTTATTCAAATACTAAAATAAAACTAAAAACTGAAAATCTCACACATGAGCTTATTTATATACAAGACCCTACTCTACTGACTTTTACAACAGGCTAGGTGACAACAAACTTCCACCAGAGCCACTCAAGTAACTTCCTAACATAATACTTTCTTACTCTGCCAATGATCAACAAGAGATAATAAAACTGTGACAACAAAATAATTACATTTTTCATATTACCTCCCAATGTTGAAGTTATCACAAAGCTTGAGGGCTTCAATACATGGAGGAAATGCAACTCCATGTACTCCCCCACATGGTCATAAAATAGGTGATAAAACCTACTAGATTGGTAACAGAAAGCTTGCTTTGCTTTATAGCTGCTCACAACTGGTTGAATGTTTGTGGCAAGCACAGGTGAGTGAAAGGATGATGCAGGCTGCTAATCCACTTCTCCTTTGCCTTCTCTAGTAACATTTGCTAGCTGATGGCAAGATATCTCCTCATGTATATCAATGAATGGATGTTTCTCTTTAACATGTTGCTCATTTATAATTGTTGGAGATGAGATAAGCTGATCTCTTCCATTTCTCCTTCATGGCTCTCCCAAGGATCAGATCCATAATTATCATATACAGGAACCATGCTACAAGGTTCCAAAGAAACCATGAAAAAGATCTGCTCTTCATCATCTTCACTAGGATATTCATCAAAAATTGGTTGTTTTTGGTCATTATTTGAAATAACTTATTCATCATAAGCAAGACTGCCAAAAACATCTGTTTCAAGAACATAAATATCCTCTGCATTTTCTTCAAAAGAGCAACACACAAATTTTTCATCTGATGTAGATGAATAGGGAAGAGAAAGAGTTGATTCCTCATCCAAGGCATCTTCTTCATTCTCACAGCCTTCATAAGAATCAATTATATCTTGAACATAGTATTTATACTCCTCACAAAAACTATGACAAATTAACTCAGAGGAATAAAACTTTTGACAATGCATATTGAAAGTTGCATGAAACTCTTCAAGTGAAGAAATGATAGAAATATCAAGAGAGTGATACCAAATACGAGCATCTCCTAGAAGAGAGTACATAAACATCTTCACACATATGTCTTCATGATGTATGTCAAGTTTTTTTTATCAAAGAATGAAATCTTATAACATGTTCAAGAGGGATTTCATTCTTACCCTCATAAAATCTTGGTAGTAGATCTTGCCATTAATCGATATGAGGCACAAGATGTGGATAACCAACTATGGTTGAGAAGTCGAGTGGGGCAAACCTCTTGGCCAGGATAATCTCCATATCCATTTGATTTTTCACCTTTCAGTGGAGTCACCAACAGATTCTGCACAGTGGAGTCGCCATGGTGAAAGATAAGCAGTCATAATAATGTGTCCAGCTTTATTTCACCATCTAAAACTGGAACTATTTGTTGTCGTTCTCCCAGGGAATATATCTTCATTTTCGTCCCTGACAACGGTGCCATTAATTTTAGCACGGAGAACCACCCTCTAACTGCAAGAGGATAAGCCCAGTACCCATCAAAAAATTAAAATGGATTAAAATGGTTTGAGTAGGTGTATCAGGACAAGACTGCAAAGAAATGAAAAGATAACAAAGGTCATTTCTAATCAGTCCTTGACCATTGGGCTATGGAGTCATAAATACCATGATAATGAAGGCATTTAAACTACCTATCAGACAAAAGAATTTATGTGGTGATGAGGAGAAAGAAGACAAAATGTGCCTGAGTGATAAACAATGAAACATGGGCAAGATGACAACAAATCCACTATCGCCTCAGGAATCCATAGATTGAAGATGCTACCTCCAGACGAGAAGAAAAACATAAAATTTTTGAGTGATGGACCATTAAAGATGGGAAAGATGACAGAAGATCCTCTACCGCCTTAGGAATCAATAGATTAGAGAGATGCTACATCCATACAAGAAATAAAACAAAAAAATGTCTGAGTGATGAACCATGAAAGATGGGCAATATGACAACAAATCCTCTACCACCTTAAGAATCCATAGATCAGAGATGCTACATCCATACAAGAATAAAACAACAAGTGTCTGAGTGATAAGCGATGAAAAATGGGCAAGATGATAGCAGATCCTCTATCGCCTCAGGAATCCATAAATCAAAGATGTTACATCCAGACAGGAAGAAAACAACAACATGTAAACTAAGAAAACATTCTGATAAAAACAACTCAAAGGAATATTCAATAACATAATATTTACAATCCAATCCCTCAGACTTACAAATTGAAAAAATACAGAGCCCTACTCCTAAAGCTATCTCAGCTCTCCATCCTCTGAACCCCCCACATATCATTCATCTGATGTATTTATAGTCAAAACAATAGTCATGTCTTGTTGCATGGGTGTCTCTTTTTCAGTGTAGTATGTCTTCTCTTGTATGTCATGTTCCTTCTGTCAAAAGGAAACTCTGGTCAGTATGGGCATGCAGGAGAAACTTCCCTCTATGATACTTTGGGCCGATAGTTTTTTGTCTCCTCGGCCATACCCTCCATGCTTCCATTTAAGGAGGTAGTCGATGTTTCAACCACCAGCCCTTCTTTCATTGATTGATTTCTCCTCGGGATCAGGATGAGGCTTAACACCTAGTTTATTGCCACACACTACTCTTGGATTGGGACCTATATAAGCATGTGATTGCGGGAGATACCAAGGGAGGTTTGGGTCCACGCCGCTTTTGAGCCCACAATTCACCACCTTCCGCCACATAGCTCTTCCGCTATACCATGGTTTCAATTGCGGGACCGATCACGAATTTTATCGTTCAAGCATGTTGCGTCCCCATAATGAAGCGTGGTCATAGATTTTATCGCAATCCACGATTTGGAAAAGCCCTCCTTTTGCTGGCACGTGCCTCTCTTGGATGGACCATGCTCCCTGCTACAAAGATCAACGGTTCTTGTTGATTTGAGATCAATGGTCCATAATTACTTCGGGAGTTCGAGCTTCGAGAGTTTTCTTCTGTTGGCTCGCGCAATCCTCCGAAGTGCTAAATTCCCGAAGTGAGAGATCTAGTGACGCGTGGCCTCTTGATTTGGACGATCGAGATTCACTTCGGGAGTTCGGGATTCAAGCCTTTTTCTTTTGATTTTTCGTGCAATCCTCTAAAGTGCGATATCTACCTCCACGTGTCCTCTTGTTGTTAATGTTTAAGCCATTATTATAGATGTTTGCATTTCATTAGATAAC
>CBVK0100852172.1:0-10609 GCA_900067695.1 Picea abies | reverse complement strand
TCAATAATTTCCAAATCATGATTGGCAATGGTGGCCCCATGCAATGTGGAGGACATTGTGAAAATGTGTGTCTCCAAATTGTTGACTACCACCTAAAATCTCATATGTTTGCTATCGACATGGGCAGTTGTGACATTGTGTTGGGTGTAGACTATCTTAGGACTTTGGGTCCCATTCTTATGGATTTTAAGGAATTAACCATGCAATTCAACTAGGAGGGCCAACAATATAAGTTCCAAGCCATCATCGTCGGGTCACTTGAGATCATTAGTTCCCATCGCATGGAAAAACTACTCAAGAAAGGTCATTCTGGCATTATTTCCCAACTCCATGTTATACAAGCAACTGAGACACCCTCGGTGCCGCAATATCTCCAATCCGTCCTCTCTAAACATAAAGTGGTCTTTTACACTCCCCAGGGACTCCCTCCTTCCCGTGGTGTTCATGATCATTCCATTCCCCTTGTACCAGGAAGCCTTCCTCCCAATATTTGTCCCTATTGTCACCCCTTTTCCCAAAAAATGAAATTGAGAAAATGGTTCAGGAACTCCTTAATGTAGGCATTATCTGCCCTAGTATGAGCCCCTAATCTTCTCCTATGTTCATCGTCCTGAAGAACGAAGGTTCTTGGAGAATGTGTCCCGACTTCCGTGCCCTCAACAAACTCACCATTAAAGACAAATTTCCCATTCCTGTCATTGGTGATCTCTTGGATGAATTCAGTGGCACCCAGTTCTTTACTAAACTTGATCTTTTTTCTAGATACCACCAGATACATATAAAAGAGGCAGGCATTCCTAAAACTTCCTTTAGAACTCATGAGGGCCACTATGAGTTTTTGGTCATGCTCTTTGGCTTGTGTAATGCCCCCTCCACCTTCCAAAGCCTCATGAATCATATCTTTCGTCCTTTGCTCCGTCATTTTGTCTTAGTTTTCTTTGATGATATCCTCATCTATATAAAAACCTGGACAGACCATCTTGCTCATGTGGATTGAGTTCTCCATCTACTCTCTCAGCACCAACTTTTCCTGAAACGGTCTAAATGTGCTTTTGGCCCCTCAAAAGTCGAGTACTTGGGTCATTTGGTTGGCAAGGATGATGTCAGGGTGGATCCTAAAAATATTGAAGCTATGCAAGACTGGCCTCACCCAAAGACTCTCAAAAGCTTGCATGGATTTATGGTCTTAACAGGTTATTATCGCAATTTTCTTAAAAATTATGGAAAGATTGCAACACCTCTCATTGCACTCCTAAAAAATAATTCTTTCACTTGGACTCCAACATCTGCTCAAGATTTTCAAACCTTGAATATGGCCATGTGCACAACTCTAGTCCCGACCCTTTCTGATTTCGAAAAGACCTTTGTCCTAGAATGTGATGCTTTGGGGAAGGTAATTGGTATTTTCCTTATGCAAGAGAGTCGGCCTTTGGCTTTTACCAGCAAGCAATTGTCTGAATGAAATCTGGGAAAATCAATCTATGAAAAGGAAATGATGGCTATTCTGCATGTCGTTGATCTGTGGCACCCTTATCTATTGGGGCAACGCTTCCAAATTAAGACAGACCATCAAATCCTCGAGTATTTTCTAGAACAACACATTTCCTCCCTAGAGAAACAAAAATGGGTGACTAAGCTCTTTGGATATGAATATGAGATCATTTACAAGAAAGGAAAAGACAATGTGGTTGCAGATGCACTTTCTCGAAAATATGAAGATGAAGGATCCCTTTTTTCTCTCTCCTTCATTGTACTAGATTGACTCCAAGTCGTTCTCCAGGAATGGCTACATGATCCCAAAATTTCGCATCTACTACAACAATTGTAGTTCAATGCTCCATTTTCCCCAGGGTACTCTTGGCTCCATGATGAGATTCGATACAAAGGCCATTTGTATTTAAGTAAACAATTAAAACTATGATTTTAAAAATTCCAAACCATGATTCCAAAAAATTATTGAAACTTTGAAAGAAAGCATTATGAATAAATGAGCAAGAAAATTTAAATGATAAGCAATGTTCCACCATTGCTTCTATTTGGGACCCCATCATTAGTATCAATCTTTGCCTCTACCTTGATCCTCTAGAGACATCAGTGAACACCTCCCAATTTTGATGAAACCACCTAATTGAAGCCTTATAATATGGTAGAAAAATCTTAACATGCCTAAAATGATTTTGTTTTGAGTGAAAGGTACATTTCTTCTAAGGCCATGTTAGAGGAGTTCAACAATCAATACACCAACATCGAGTTACATAAAGGGCTTGGTGCTCTTGATTAAATTCCAATCCCATCACCTCATATGTGATATAATCCAATGAAAATGTTTATAATCCAATGAAAATGTTGCAATCATACCAATCCTGAAAAATTGAAAAATGGTAAGTCTACTGGATTTTGAATGGGATATGGAATTCTTCTTTCTCCATATCAAGTCTGATGAGGTTGGAACCACTCTCAAACATCTTGAAACAATTAATGGTAATATTAAAAATTTAAGTAAATGGATAAAAAGGAATGATAAAGATTTAAGTAAACCATTAATTACCAACGATTTTGGTCAAACCCTTTTTAAAAAAATATCAATCTTGCATGTTGGTGGGGTCTAGTACCTACTTGACTGAGTCAAGCCCTTCTCCTTCCTTCTCCAATAACAACAAACAAAAATGAATCAAAAAAGTCAAAAAAATGCTTTATGAGGATGCTTTCCACTAACTGGCCACGACTTCTATGAATAAGTCCCGACTTTTTCCTAAAATTCGTGACTTTTATGAAAAAATACCAATTTTTTCTAGTCAAATTTTCGTTGGCTAGAAAAAGTCATGAAAAATAAAAGGATTTTTCAACATCGATACCAATGCCTATGCATACCATTGGTATGCATAGGCAATGGTATCGTCGTTCCATACCATTGGATACCAATGGTATGCATACCATTTCCATACCATGTATACCATGGTATGCATACCATTGCAATATCATGGTATGCATACCATTGCGATACCAAGATATGCAATGGTATGCATACCATTGGATACCAATGGTATGCATACCATTGCGATACCAAGATATGCAATGGTATGCATACCATTGCAATACCAATGGTATGCCATAATTGAGAATCCCTAAGACAACTAAAACCCTAAAAATAACTCATAAATGACATGCATAGCAATGGTATGCATACTTGAGAATCCATAAGACAACTACCACTAAAACCCTAAAAACAACCTATAAATGGTATGCATACCAATGGTATGCATATCAATGGTATGCCATATTTGAGAATTCCTATAAAAACTACCACTAAAACCCCAAGACAACTAAAACCCTAAAAATAACCTATAAATAGAGCCCCTCTCGTGGATGATACACGATTCATTTCATGTAAAAGTGATCGATTACTTGAGAATCAAGATAGTGTGAGAGAGATATCTTTAAATAGTTGCAATTGTCAACAAGTCAATATACACATTGTGTAGGTAATGAAATTGTATCATAGATATCAAATTTGGAAATTCACAAGTATCTTTTTCAAGTTTTACATTTTGAATATCACATCATTGATTATCTATAAGATGTACTATACTAGCATGTAACCACATAAAAGTAGTTGATCTACATCAATCTATTTATTGGAGACACATAATTTACCCATTCACATGTGGTAATTTTCTATTAGGTTGGAGGAAGGAAAATGTGTAAGGCATTACTTTCTAGATAGATTTTTTGTAGCATAGCATTACTGAATAAATGTTATTAATACTAGATGGGTTGAACAAAATTTACAAATACCCACTACACAATCTCAACAAACATTTGCATTAATGAGTCTTTCAATAGTCTTTTTATCATTTATGAAGGGTTACACATAAATCAAATGATTTTATATATGTCATGCATAGAGAGAGGTGAATATTGTGTGTGCCCTAGAAAATAACATTGAGCTCAAATATGTGTGCCCATAAGCTATTCCTTAATGTGTAATGCAAGTATTTATAGTCGCTAAATAGAAACAAATCAACGGATTAATAGACATAAAATTCATACACTTTGGAATTCAAACACTTTGAAATTGATATGTTCATAAACATCAAATGTAGAAACAATGAGATTCATAATATATATATATATATATATATATATATATATATATATATATATATATACTCAACATCATCTAAATTGTACATTTTTTACAAAATGGAAAATCCTGCCCAGTATACAAGTGCCCAGGATGTCATAAAATAAAAAAGATGACTATATTGAATCTATCAAATGTGATACATACATGTGTGTATGGTGCACCCAATGAACATGTTGCCTCTATTATTTCATCTGTGGTGCAGCTAGGCACTGATGCATCCATAGGAATAAAGGGTCTACTATTGGGATGAAACATCTACAAAACAACATAAAATAAAATATCTATATAAATACACAAAATACAAAATAAATATATAACGATGAAGAACAATTAAAAGGGTTAAGATACTAACCTCCTCTATGAAGCTTTGTTGTCCAGTGGGATATATAGGCCCATAGCATGTATGCCTATAGCTGGAGCATTTGTGAGGTTCACATGAATGACTGTTATGTCCATGTGCCCTTTCCCTAGTGTACTCTATTGAGCATGTTGACGCTCCAAACCCCCTATCAATGTCACCAGCATGCACCTCCAGTTGAGACATTGAAACAAAGCTATTGTGTTTCACCAGGCTATGAGTCAATCCTTCACCTTCACCTTCACCTTCTCCAACCTTAAATCAAATGGCCAAGATCTAATCTTACCTTTACAAGATCAAGGGACATGATTCATTCCCTCCAAAATAAATCACTTAAAATATTAAAGTACAATTTCACTTTATAACATAAGTGTCACTTTAATATTAGAAGGCACACTTCATTAAAATGTCACTTTAATAAAAGAACCACTTTATCACAACTTTATAAAAACCCATTTACAAATTGAAGTGCCTAGTAGTGTAAACATAAGGTTACATCTGCATACAAGAAAAAACATACAGAGTACCTCCCGTGCTACAAAAACTAACACTCCCTCTTAACAAGGGAAGTAATCACTGCCATCATCATCATCTGGTCCCATCACATTGTTCATAGTAGGAGCTCCCTTTGAACTTGGAGCCATCCTCAACACCTGCACAAAATTCGAACCAGAGGAATCCTCTTGACAACCGTTCTGAACCTAGAGCTCCTAGGAGAATCCACTCCACCTTGAGCATCGGTTTGATCACACCATCTAAGCCTCCTATCGATGCTCAGAAGAGACTCCCTCTCTTCTCTTAGAATGCAAGAATGAATAATTGGGCCAATTGTAGTCTCAAGAGCCTCTTGCTCCTCATTCGACATTGAATCATAACCTGAAGTTTTTCCTTGCAACATGTATAACCTATCCACCCGATCACCAATCATTTGTGGTTCAACCGGGTCCTCTCCCTTCCTATATATAAATACATGGGCCCTCTTGAAAAATGTACAATATCCAACATCCTCCAAGGCTGAGACTAAGAGAAAGTTAACCATCGACCCTGGAACAAAGAGAATTCCATCAAGTTCCAGGAATCCTCCATACTCGAGTCAGAATATAAACCTTCCAACTCCACATACATCTCATGCCATATCGCCTTCATTCTCCACCAGTTGGTGTGGACCTGTCTCTGTGATAATAAGGAATAATCGCTAGATTCTCGTCATGTGACAAGAGGATCCACTGTCAACAATCCATTTGTTACTAAAGTGTTACTTATCCACAACCTTTCTCCTGACCTTGAACCTAGATGTATTTCCATTTCCTCCTCATAAAGTTAAACACCATCCTTAAAATCAATTTTTCCCAACACAAGGCACTAAATAAAACCCTAGGTCTCAAACCCTAAGGGCTAAAACTTTCAAACAACCTCTTAAAACTATTTAAACGACCTCTTTTAATAACCTATTTTGTTGCAAGGATCAACTCCTTTGGGATTTGACTTTGTGATTCGCTAACCTTTCCTTGTTGCATGACCAAACTCCTTGTGTAATTTTGTCATTTGCAATTATAACCCTAACCCGATCCTAACCTACAACCACCTAGTTTTGAACTCTTCCCTTGACTTCAAACTAGACTAACTCCTTGACTGACTTCTTGTTGTTGCAAATCATTGCTACAACCATACTAATTCATGCTAAATTTCCGCATCCACCTACATAACTCACACTCAGCCCATCCAAAATTCAATTGTGACAATTGTCAGTTAATCTACTAGATAAGTGTTGAGTTTGCATGGTGTTTTCTTGCACTTTTGACCACTGATCTGAAAATGAAAAAGGTTTGTGTATACAAATTTGAAAGTGGAATATGTATGTTTATTGGGAAATTGGATCAAGTTTGCAAGAACATAAACTTAATGAGTTTTTACTTAAAATGAACAACATAAATGGTCATAAACAACCATCAAAAGTAAGCACATTAAAATGAACAACATAAATGGTCATAAACAACCATCAAAAGTAAGCACATAACACAACAAAATGATAAAGGAGTTCACCCCTCTCTTGGGCTACATCTCCTGGTCCAGCTTCCAATGGATCATTTTCATTATATTCTCAAAGTGTTAAAATCAGTGCTTTACAATGCTTAGAATGCAAAATGGATGGCTCTAATGGCTCCAAAATGTCCAAAAAACCCTAGCTAGGCTCTTCCTGCACCTAGATTGGCCAAAAATTGAGAAAAATACACTTCCTGGAATTTTTTCCCAATAAGTTGTTGTCTCTTCTCACCAAAATGCACCCATTGTTTGACTGAATCTGACCTATGTGTGTTTCCCATACCAAAACCCAGCACCATGTGCCATTTCAAAAAATGGGCAGATTTGTCACACAGTTAAGGGGGTTAGCACCTTGTATGGTAGAGATACTGGTCATATGGCCCCATGTGGCCAAGTGTCGACCTAACTCCTGCACTCGCCGGCTTAATTGTTGGTTCTCCGCGTTTATGGTCATGTGGTAAGACTTGTGTCCATGGGCTGGGGCTAAGCCCTGGCCCTTTTCCGCCCCAACTAAACCACCGCTCAACTTTAAATTAAATTTACAATCATATGGTTTAAGACTCATGTGTAGGTGGGTTGGCGGCTCGGCCTGTGTGAAGACTTTTCCCTTGCCGGAGGTCCCGATTTCGATCCCCATGAGCTCCAAGCAAATTTTAAACCATAACTAAGGGGTGCCATGTGGCACCCTTTCATTCACCTATGTAGACAGACACGTGTCAGTCTAGGATTTCTCCACCACAACACTTGCCAACTCAACTGCCAAATCACCTACCACGTCAACTACCCAGTCAGCCTGTACGGTCATACGGTCAGCTTCCACGTCGCATGTACGGACTGTACAGTCAACATTTTTGTCTATCTGGGAAAATGGACATAACGCGATATCGCACTCATACTAACTCTATCTGAGCATGTTCAAGTTGCGCTGGGATCATGAGAATGAGATCTATGCAATGAATCCATTTTCGAGCAATTTTGAACACTTTGATTTTTGAGCATTTTTTGGATCCCCTGGATCAACCACTAGAATTTGTTGTTGTTGCAAAAGATTTCTACAGCCATCTAAGTGCAACAAATTCTCTGCAAAAGCGACATATTATGCTAGCTAGACATTACCAAAATTTTCTTGTGACAAATTATTATCATTCTGCAGGGTTAAAGTTATTCTTTCTTGTCTTTTTCAAGCAATTTCAAGGCATAATTCTTATGGCTATTATAAAATATTAATTACTATTATAAACTGTTGCATTGCTGCAAATTCATATAAGTTAGCTTACTTTTTAAAGTTTCATGGTCTTATGAAGCACTAACATCATATGGTACCTGAAAGCCACTATATTTTTCCTTTGTTGTCTTGTTCTGGGCATGTACACCATATATTCACTTTGCTTCATCTCTTAAAGGCCTAGTGAACCTTTTGGACTTGAGTGATCAGTGAGAGGGGAATTTCTTGCATCCTTGCCTTAGTCTTTTCAACCCTTTAGGTCACTAGGGACATCTCCCCTAGGGTACTTTGACATACTCCTAAATAGAAAGGGGTTTCCTATTAAGGTGGTAGTGATAGGTCACCCCTTGTTATGCCAATCTTGCATCCACTTGCCTTGGGCTTTGGGAAAGTACAAATTGTGCGATAACAGGTCTGGGGGCATAAAATCAAAACCGAGTGGAATAACATAGTTTTGTAAGCTCCCTCAAGTCCATTTTTCCAAGGACCATGCGACTACACCACCCACAAATTCCCAACATATTTTTCTTGAAAAATGATCTCCTATTCAAATATTGCACTATGCCTCATTGACCAAAACCCTAGTGCCAGAGATACTCCAAGATACGGTTTTACGGTGGACAAAATGAAAGCGGAGGGGCCACCCTATTTGGAACCCGGTGCTCTGTATCCAATGCAATTGACGGTTCGCCCATCCAAGTCTCGGTTTGAGTTTTATCATGAATTGCAACTCACCTATTCAAGCCATTCAGGGACATGTGGCCAATTTGTTCCGGGAGCATAAAATACAAATCGAGCGGCATAACGAAGTTTTGTAAGCTCCCACAAGTCTATTTGGTCATGGATCACATGACTACACTACCCACAAATTCCCGACACAGTGTTCTTGAAAATCGACCTCGCCTTAAAAAATTGTACTATGCCTCATTGACCAAATCCCTAGTGTCAGAGATACTCCAAGATATGGTTTTCTGGTGGACAAAATGATAACGGTGGACCCCCCCTAGTTGAAACCTGGTGCTCTGGATCCAATGCAACTTACGGCCTGTGCATCCAAGTTCTGGTTTGATTTTTATCGTGAGTTTCAAATTGCCTCTTCAAGCCATTGAGGGACATGTGGTCAATTTGGTCCAGGGGCATAAAATACAAACCGAGCTACATAATGAAGTTCTGTAAGCTCCCACAAGCCTGTTTTTCCAAGCACCACGTGACTACACTACCCACAAATTCCTGACATGATTTTCTTGAAAATTGACTTTCTCTTCAAAAATTGCACTATGCCTCATTGACAAAACATTGGAATTTTCATGCAAGTATTTTTATATAAGAAATATAGGATAACAAGTTGTAGAAATACATGCTTAATGAATCCTTTGATTGTAATTTTTATGTATGAATCCTTTGATGGCATGGAAATTGAATGCAAGGCAAGGCATGTCAAGTGAAGGAAAGGCATGGCAAGTGAAGGCATGGAATGGAAAGACATGGTATGGAAAGTGAAGGCAAGGCAAGGCATGGCATGGAAAGGAATGGAATGATATGGAAAGACATGTCTTGGAAAAGGCAAGGCATGGTATGGAAATACAAGACATGGCAAGTGAAGGTAAGGCAATGAATAGCAAGGCATGGCATGGAAATGCATGGTATGGAAAGACAAGACATGGCAAGTGAAGGAAAGGAAATGAATAGCAAGGCAAGGCATGGAAATGAATTACATGGTATGGAAAGGAAAGGCATGGAATGACATGGAAAGGCATGGGATGTCAAGGCATGGTATGGATAGACAAGATATGGCAAGTAAAGGAAAGGCATACCATACCATACCACACCATACCAATGCCAATGCATACCATATCCTACCATACCAATGCCATACCATACCATACCAATGCAAGGCATACCATACCATACCAATTCCAATGCATACCATACCATACCATTTCCAATGCATACCATACAATACCATACCATACCACACCATTATTATACCATACTATTGTCAATGCCTACCATACAATGGCAAGACAATGCATACAATTTCCATTGCCAATAGATACCATACAATACTGTACCATTGCCAATGCATACCATACAAAAAGAAGGAAATGGAAATGCATATCATACCAAAACAAGGCAATGGAAATGCATACCATACTACTACTAAGAAAAATATTGATGGTATGCATAGGCATTGGTATTGCCTTTGCATACCATTGCAAGCTATTGCAATGGTATGCAAAGGAAATACCAATCACTGTTGAAAAAGTCAGCATCGACAAAAAATTGGCGAGGGTCAAGAAAGCATTGTTTCGGAAAAAATCGGCAAAAAATCGGAAAACCACGACAAACATTAAAAAATACAAAATATGTTCATTTTTTTTTCAAAAATTTAAACATATAAAGCAACGACAACATCCAATAAACACATTGGCACATAAATATGGAGAAATCACTTATATATATGATGTAGTGGATACCAAATAAAATATGATACATCAATGTCGATACTAAATCATCAACCTTGATAGTTTTCCAATCAAGGACTCAAAAGTGGAGAACCAATACAAAATGACCTCACATATATAAATGTATATGGTAGATGTACAATGCAATGTTTTAAAACTCAGACTCAACCTCATAATCGGTCGATGGTCAACTCCAATTCGGATTGACTCGAACCGATCTTATTTCAATGACTTGGTTTACTAAATATTACATAAAATATTTAAATTTTAATGAAAAAATTATATTTTTAAAAATTCCCAACCATGATTCCAAAAAATTATTGAAACTTTGGTGAGATCGGAAGAGCGGTTCAGCAGGAATGCCGAGACCT
>CBVK0100852171.1:0-10609 GCA_900067695.1 Picea abies | reverse complement strand
TGTAAGTGTAGGTTGTTGGTCATGCATATGTAAGTCGAATTGGCTATAGGGTTGTTCTTGCATGTGCAAGAGGGTATGATGTCGATGATGTCTTAGGTGAGGACCAAGGTTAGAAATGTAACATTTTATTCTGATTGAATAAGACAACAAGAGAGCATGATGCTCAAAGGAATGTTGGTTTTCTCAGTTAAGGGTTTCCGGGGTAAAATCTCGGTGTACTGTGTGATTGATTGTGTCATTTTCATTCTTGATTAATTTTTTCTTCTCTTCTACTATGATTAGTGTCAAATTGTCTTTCATTTCCTAACACCAAGTGCCTTCTTTCTTGAGGACCATGATAACATGGGAAGAATAGGGGCTGGTACTAGGATGGATAACACCCGCTTCTAACAATTTGTGGAAATTTTTCTCAATTTCATTTTTTTTAGAAAAATGATGATGATAAGGGTGAACATTGGGAGGAAGATTGGCTGATTTTAAAGGAATGGAATGATCATGGTCGCCACAGGAGGGGGGAAAGGCCCTGGGGGGTTTGAAAAATAATGTTATGGTGTGAAATGATATCTTGAAGGTCGGGGTGTATCGGGGGTGTCTCAACTTCTTGAATGGAATGGAGTTGGGTGATGATGCTAGAATGACCTTTTTTTAATAACTTTTCCATGTGGTGGGAACTGATGATCTTTGGAGATCCTGCGGTAATGCCTTGGAATTTATATTGTGTCCTTCCTATCGGAATTGCATGGTTAAATCCTTAAAATCCATGAGTATGGGTCCTAGGGTGCATAACCATTTTGCACCAAGTATAATGTCACAACCACCCATGTCAATAGAAAACATGTGAGATTTTAGGTTATACTGACCAATTTGTAAGCACACATTTTCACAACACCCTCCACATTTCATGGAACCACCATTGTCAATCATGATTTGAAAATTATTGACAACGCGGATATAACAATTGACTTCTTGGGCAAGGCGACAATGAATGAAATTATGAGTGCTACCACTATCAACTAGGATGATGAATTTCATGTGCTTAATGTAACCAATCAATTTGATGGTTTAAGGAGTAGAAAAACCAGTGAGAGTGTGCAGTGAAATCAATGGGTCAACTTTGGGAGGATCAGAGGATAGTGTAATATCATTGGTTGGGTGTAGCATTGCGTCAGGTGAAACCTCAACATCTTCATCAGAAAAATTCTTAGAATTGGCCATAAATGTTTTATGTTATTTACACTTGTGCCCTGGAAAGTATTTATCATCATAATTATAGCAAAGACCCTTGAGATGGTATTCAACCATTTCTTCTCATGTTAAATTGTGGACCTTGAGAGGATTTTCCTGAGGGGCAGGGGTCTTGGGTTCAAGGTGGGGGACAAAAGTGGGTTTTCTTCTCTAGGCCAAGATGAAATGTTGTGTCTCCTTGGCACTCTTAGTGGATTCCAACCAAGTCCGAGGGTGATCCATGATGACCTTGGTGTGAATTTCATCCTTGAGGCTATTGAAAAAACATTCCCTAAAGAAAGCGTCTGTCATGCCCTCCGTTTGGAAAGCCAAGTTCTCAAAGGAAGCAATAAAATGTTCCACTGTTCCAGACTGTTTCAACTTGGTCATACGTCCTAAATGGTGGGTGTCTGTGTCAAAGCATTCATACAACTATGTAGCAAACTGTGACCAAGCAACATACCCTTGGCGTGCATTGTGACACCATTTCCACCATTGCCATCTTTCTAGATCCAAATAGAGAATTCCATAATGAAGCTTGGTTAACTCATCAATGATACCATGGAGGGAGAAATATTGTTCCATCTGAGTAACCCAAGTTTGTGGATCCGATCCATCAAATTTGTTGACCTTGACTCTGGGGAGATGAGGGTCACAAGGTATGGAGTTGGAATGAGAGTATAGAGGTTGGTTGGAGTCAGCACCTTCAATATAGAGAGGTTGGTCGAAGGAGGAAGGACCCTGGAATTTGTTCATCAATTAGTTGAGAGAATAATGGATTTGAGTAATTAGGCTATCGAGTTGGGCTTGGATGTGGTCCATTTTTGCATGAATGGCCAAAATGTCCCTATTTGCTTGGGCCTGAAGGGAAGTAAGGTCAATATTCAATTTCTTATTGGTCTCTTCTTGGTGGGTGGGAGCCACGAGGGGATGAGGGTGGGTCCACAGACAAGAAAGAAGAGAAGCGATATATACCAAGATGATCAACACAGTGAGGAGATACCAATGGGATAAGAGAAAAATAAGAGTGTCGAGAATGGTATGGGTCCATGGGGTAAAAAAAAAGTTAAAAATGAGAGGTATCACAACGATCAGGGAAAAAATTGGAATCCGATGAGATAGGTCTCAAATAAGGGTGTGGGTAGGTAAAAAAAGGTTAAAAATGATAGATGTCACAACAATCAGGGCAAAAAGGGGAACCCAATGGAATAGGTCTCAAACGAGGGTGAAATAAGGTAAAAATAGGTTTAAAATGATAGTTATTAAAACGATCAGGGAAAAAAGGGGAATCTAATGAAATAGGTCTCAAATATGGGCGCTAACAGGCCCCATACTCGTGATTTTTCCATTTTCTCTTTTTATTTTATTTTTTCTTTTCTTTTTTTCACTCTTGCAGAGTTATACTCTGATCTGAATAATATTGCAATGTCGAAATACCCAAATTCTTAACAGGAAAAAATGTGTAGTAATTTCACAACTTGAATGCAGGAGGCAAGGTTGCACTACAATAGATCTTGTTTGTTCCTTTTTTGTTCTATTTCTGTTCCAAGGGTTAGGGTTTTCAGGGTGCCTACAAACAAGGGTTTTCCCTATGCTATAGCTCTCTAATATACGTGGGGGGTCGAATAATAGTACTCGACCCAATATTTTAGGGCACCAACTAAGGAGGCTAGACCGTACCCTTAGTCGTACTACTCGATTACCCAGGTACTAGAGAGTATATTCCTGAGTGTTATTCTTGGTGGCACTATAGCAGTCAAGTAGTCGATCGATTGATCTATAGTTGGTTTCAGGATACCTAGGGGGGCTCCCAGTATACCAAAGGTACTTGGAAGCGCAAGTCCATATACAGGTGTTGTCTAATGTGCTACCACTAGAAGGGGTACCAACAGGGGTTATAAGGGTGTCCAACAATGTGATCTTAAAAACCTCTTGTATTTCCTACATGTATGCTTCTTTGACCCCGAATTTTTGTGTTGAATGACATATCATTGTAGTTTAAAGACGTTAGAACACGTCTCTACCCTGGAAAAAAATTTAACCCACAATTCCTGCTAAGGAAAGTGCTCTAATACCACTTGTTATGCACCTGGTTATGTGATATTAAGCAGAAACATGAATATAAAGGAAATTACCAACAAAACAATAGAATGTAGATAATAACACACCAAGATGAAACCTTTATTGAAATGGGATCAATGTTCACTTGCCTCTTTGAGGGGGCAACCTCCAGCAGAGCATCACTCTATTACAATAATTCGCAAGATAAATCTTTATCATGCCTCCTACTCTTATTTGTACTAATTGTATCTTCTAAATAACATTCTGGATGAAGATCTTTCTAGAAGCGGAAGCTTCTATTAGGTCTTCTTACATTGACTTGTTCATATTTATTAAATAGGTCTTTTAGGTCTTCTTACATTGACTTGTTCATATTTATTAAATAGGTCTTATTAACTAATGTTAACCTTTATTACATGGAAAATATATTATTCTATCTATGTGAGGGGTTAGGGAGGTTAGGTCCCTAACAATGTTCTTTCTTCAAATTGTTTGTCATTTGGAAACATCTCATATTTATTTTTACATTGTTGATATAAAGTGACTATAATGCCAAAATATCTAGCAGGGTATGTGGAATTGGATGCAATCAACTTAGATATGCCTGTGTTAGGTCCTAGCTAGTTATTATTATAAACCCTAGAAATTTGTTCAATGGTGGTGTTCATATTGAGTACTATGCCATGCTCAAATGTGGTCATAGGTTGAAGCCCAAATTATTTATTCAAACACACTTGTCAAGTGTCAATATGGAATAAAATGGAGTATAATATTATTTCCAACATTCACAATTATCATTACTTAGTCATGTTTATCAACAAGAACAATGTGCATAAGTTTTGTTTTAGTACTGAGGTTACCTTTTTAGTGCAACTAGAGCCATACAAAACCAAGAAAATCACCCTCAAACACTTTCTATGGCATATGTGTAAAAAGTTGAATAATGGAAGATAACATTCCGATTTATTTGAGGTTGCAATGGAGGAGTTGTTCATGATCAAATTTTGCAGAGAATGCAAGCAATTTACACAAGCGCTAACACCATTTCCAATATAAAGACAAAAAATAATTTTGAGTAGCAATAGTATTTCTAGAAGAACAAAATCCAAGGGAATAAATTGTTATTTATATAATGGGAAAAGGTGGACCTTCTTGTTGCTTCACTTGGTGTGTCATTATTAGTTTTGGTGAACACGTGTGAAGGGTCTGTGTTTGGAACATTGCATACAACCAAAAAATAGGAAGATGTAATTATTAGATAAGAGAAGATAATGGAATGGAAATATTTATAAGAAAAGGTGTTAGGGTGCTATTCTAGTAGTTGTTTATTGGAGGAGTAGATGTTGTTGGAATCACTTTTGCAAGAAACATTTTTTTCAGCACTGCAAGTAGTGGCAATTGTTGCTAGGTTCTATGCTTTGTTTATTTTTTTTATTATTTACAATGACTATGAAATATTTGAAATACATAATACATGTATAACATTAGTAAATTATAAAATGTAGAAAGCTAATTTAATGGGATAAAGGAATGTTACCCATCTTAGTCTTATGTTTCTTTTGTAACAAGATCAATGTTCATATTCTTAGTAGAAATTGTTCTTAATGGCTTGCAAGCAAGGAGACATTACCAATTGGACAAATTTTGTTCATGTCAAATGACATAATGAACATGTTCTATTTTAAGAAAATGAGTAAAACATATTGCATCACTTTCTAACATAAGTTGAGGGGAAATTTGAATTGTTATTGGGGAGAAATAATGCAAAATTTGATAGAAAATATTTGCACAAGGGAGTTATACATGAACATGAAGAATGATAATCCAAGATTTTTTTGTTTTTGTTTTTGTTAAATTACATACCCGATAGTGTGTTTCTACAACTAGAACAAAAATGTTGGCAATTTCTCTAACGGATGTATACAACAACACAAAAGCAATGCAATAGTGAGTGGAGACACCTATTGGAAATACATGAAGATTGGAGCTTCCATGGTTATCAAGAAAGAAAGGGAAAAAATATGCATAAACAATGAAAGGAATATTCTTGTGTTTGAGGGAACTAGAACAAAGAGCAAATGAGAAAAGAAAAGAAAAAGCATTGCATAAATTCAAAAAATGTTGGGAGGATGTAAACTATTAGGAGAATGTTAGAAGTAAGGCTTCTTCTTGTACACATTTTCATTAAATTTTATATTGTATAGTTTAAGAGGAGATTTCATTGTTGCATTATAGTGGTGGTGTAGAGAAATTGGCTTCAAGGGAAAATAATTCTGTTATTTTTCATGGTGTATAGTACACTATGTATTCCTTAGTTCTTATCACTTTTGAGGGGAAGATTATTCTTGATTGTTCCCAATTGTAGCCAGAACGATGAGACAAACAACATGGTGACTAGTCCAATAAGCATCAAAGATGATAAATGTGTTGTCATCTTTTAGTATAGTTTTCCAAAAGTGATTTATCAATGAACTAGAGTTTGTTGTTGTTTTGGTTGCATGAAATGTAAAATTATGGATTTCTATGAGTTGTAGGAGTCACTAATGTGAAATTTTATTTAGTAGCATGTCAAAGTTGAAATCACTAGTGATAATAGTTGTTGCATGTGTTAACAAGGTTGATGATACCATTGTCATCAAGTTGAATATGGCTTGAAGTGGAGTATACAATACAATGTAAACATTTGCTAGTCTAAGAATAATATGATGGACATAAAAGTCAGCCATGGTAGATTTTAAATGCTTTATGTGTATTGCCTAAATACAACATCTACACCATTTACCAAGCATCTTGGATGACCCAGTTTCCTACAATTAACTCTACAAGCATATTTTGTTTCAGGATAAGTGTTCAATTCAAAATAATTTTCTTTTTGTCAATGTTTTTGTTTCCATTGGATCTACTTTGTTCTTGAAAACTTGTAGTGTGTTGTTTCCTTATTTTGATTAAGTTTTTCAACATATTTATTTTTTGGGAACAAATAAGGAAATGTCAGATGATTTGGTAGATATCTACAACAATATTTTCTCAAGTAGTTGATATCATATATTATTTGACAATATTTTCTAATTCTGTTTGAGGACAAAAATGAAATCAACGTTCTCTTGTCTCATGACCTACTTGAGTTTAAAACTTTTGACGTTGTCTTGCAAAAATGTGTATAGCATATTTTCATGTTGTAGGACTAGTTATTCAATAAAATCCAAACATCTAGTATAGATTGTGCTTGACATATATCACCACATAATATGTTGTCAGCATTACCAAAATATATTATTGGAACATGCATAATTTCTTGTAACCTTTTTTCCATGCTGTATAACATACAAGGACCTATCAAAGATTCTTGATCAAATAAGTAGTAGGAAAATTTATTCATAATCCTTAGACAACATATCTAAAGTTCTTGAGCTCAATGGAATCATATTTATTGTTTTGTAGGGAAAGTGCAAAGTTGAATGTGTCATGATACCATTCACATTATATTGTATAACATACAAGGACCTATCAAAGATTCTTGATCAAATAAGTAGTAGGAAAATTTATTCATAATCCTTAGACAACATATCTAAAGTTCTTGAGCTCAATGGAATCATATTTATTGTTTTGTAGGGAAAGTGCAAAGTTGAATGTGTCATGATACCATTCACATTATATGTGTCCATGCTAGTGAATGTAGCTATGATCCATTTTCGTTAAGAGGATCGGTATGAAAGGCTCTATTGTAAAAGAAAAAAGAAATCTTGGAAGATTGCTTTATCTATCAAATATCTCCTTATCCCTACTCCTCCGGTCAAGAACAAATAAAGAAAGTTACTTGGAAATTTTTTACCATGACTATTTCCTTTGTAACTTATAGACTGTTTCTTATTTCTAAGTTGTTTTATAATGCTGTAATATTCATATATAATCAAAATGATTTTTTTGTTTAACTCTTAAGAATAATGTTAGAATGTAGTTGACCTCATTTAAAAGTCTTAATATACTGATCATATTTTGGATATCATATGTTTCAAGGGTGGACCAACATGTGCTCATACCTAGTGGAGTTTCAATGTCAAAAATGCATTCTACCTTACGTGCAATTACTTGGGATGTTGTTTTGATGTTGCCTCTAGTTGAATTGGCTTGAGCAACAAACTTGCACTCAATACTATCTATCAGTTCCTTTTGAGACAAATATGCTTCACATTAGGTTTTTAACCACCCTTTTAAGTTATCCTTAGCATCCCAATACATGACGTACAACATCATATTTTCCCTACAAAAGTTTTCTAGGTCAATGTGCTCATTGTACTGAATGTATAATACAATGCATTTTTTCCTTTTCTTAACTTTTTCCACTGACCACTAGTACCATGTGGCATATTATACCAAGTAAAAATGTTCAGATTTGGTAGGTCTATTAATGTATTGGTCAATTACCAAAGAACACATTATGTCCATGGTTTGTTTTCTCCGAGCTAGAGTGAAAAGGTATGAGAGGACAATGTGGACCCTTGTCGACTATACATTTGTTTCGATTTAAAAAGTGAAAGCTTAATTTTTTTTTTAAATGGGTTGCAATTTATCATCTTTGTTACATAGGAAAACATCTCAAACTTTCTTGAAAGTAGTTATCAAAATACAATCCATATTTGTGATGTATGAGCTAAAATTATATGTTGTTGCATTATGCGTCTAGTTTGAATTGTGCATATGTATTTTCATGTCATATATGGTTTTTTTTGCAAAATAATTTATCCATATGTTTAATGAATCTATCTTTAACAATAGAATAGAGTGTATAAGTGAAGAATGCAAAAGGACAATGTGCTCATCTTCAAATCTGATAATAATATTTTGAAATATATGTCTCAAGGAGAGATCTTACACGTTGTACAAGAAAAACAATTATCTTTCCTTTTATTTATTAGTGTATCTATCTTTCCCCAACTACTAGAATATCAAATTTTTTTCATTGGCTATGACTAAAAATTAAATCTATCACTAAGGTGTTAGTGTTTCTTCTGTTGTGGTGGTGATTTTGTGTTTCACTAGTTATACATCAAGTAATATTGAATCACAAGATTAATAAGTATAAAAAAATGTATGATCTCACCATCAATGCCCGACGCATAAATTGTTTTTTTACGGATCCATAGGAGACTACGTTCATGCATGTTGCCTCCATTTTCGAATCCAATAACAAATAAATAGCATTCTACATCTCCAAATATTTCTCTATTATGCAAAGAAAGCATTTTCAAATTAATAAACCTATGTTTGTTGTAATGGATATAGGTCTATAATTGAATCTATAACATCTTCGATAATGGCCTCTCCAGGTTTGACTATATGTTTGTGCCTAAGATCTTGTAATGCATGACACAACAAGTCCAAAAGATGTTCAAAACTTGTGAAAGTGAAAATAATGTAGGAGGATCAATTTGTATCATTGCAAAGGCATCTTTCCTCATGTTTTCAAGACAATCATGTGATGTACATATGATTTCAAGAGAGGGTTATGTGATTGAGGATTTCAACTCTTTTTCAAGGTTGTATTTATACGTAACATATTTTTCAACCAATTTCCTCCCTTTTATCACATTTTTGTATGGGAATCCATCCAAAACTTGAGTCTTGGCATATAATGATTCATACTAAAAAAAATAATGTGTGTTCCAAACTGATGATATTCTTTATGCATAAGCTCTCATTATGTTATTTTCTAGTAGAATAAATGCTTCACAATATCATCAAGATGACTACATCCATTAAACAATGTTGAAAAGTTCATATCCTTAGAAAATGTGTCTTGGAAAATTCCTAATGTCTTGGATCCTTCAAATAGAGATATATTTATGACTATATTGTCTATATCATGTATTAGATTATCTTTCCCATAGCCATACACTATTGTTTCAAATAATGTATTGTCTCTTCATCATCAACAAAAGGCACAGGGGTTTGTATGCTACCTGAGTTGTTGAGACCTAGAATGGATCATTATATAATTCTTCATCATCAACAAAAGGCATAAGGGTTTGTATGCTACTTGAGTTGTTGAGACCTAGAATGGATCATTATATAATTTTTCATCTATCTTGGTATTTTATGAGTGGAAAAAATTGGAGGAATTGGCTTGCAAGGCCCATTTTAGTGGCAGGGTCCAGTTTGGAGATTTTGGGTCCAGAACCTTATAGAGCTAGTTTGAGGCATCAAATGATACTTTTAGGGTCACCAATTTATAAGAATATCTCCAATCTATTTATTCTATTCTACACATCAAAATCTTTCCAACGGTTCAAAAATCACCTCAATTTGAGTTTGTATGCAATAGTTATGTCTCTCGTAAGTTAACCACCATGGTATCGAGTGGATTCCACGTCAACCCCGATTACTCACACATGTAGGGATAGCCACGTGTGGAATTTCAAGAATATTCTAGAGGGTCCAAAACCCTAACATTAATTAAGGTTTGAGGCATGCACAAAATCAAACCCTAATCCATGATGGTTATGAGGCTATGTTAAATAATGAGCTACTAGAAAGTGAAAGGGTTCCATTCTTGTAGTATTGTACTCATTCTATAGTTGATATGAGAATATAGGAGTGGGATTTAAGAGAATAATAGAGGATGTAGAAGATTTTGTAGAATCCATTTAGGTCACGGTGTCAAAGGCAACTCCATAGTGAATGCCCCTTTCTTTGTACTTGTGTTTCATAACTAAAGAAAAGAGAGCAAAGCTTAGGCATCACCTTATAGATGGATTTCCTCCCATAATGGATTTCCAAAATCACATCTTGTGTTCTTTTGTGTGGATGGTGTGTTAATTTTCTTTTTCTTTCATTTTCAGATTTCATTTATTTCCATAAATTTGAGCATTAAGCTAGTAATAATAAATATGGGGTCTAAGGAAATAAATGACATAACAAAATATTTTAAAACGTTCCAATATTTGTTGTGGTGAATTCTTACAGTGGAATATCCATAGTATTTTACAAATCATATTGGTATCAAAGCATTTTACTTTGGGGTTCTTGTGGGAAGCTATAGGATCCAAGAATTTCCTTAAAAAGGAAGTTACAAAACCCTAGCCATGGTAGACGAGTCCATCCATAACAACCCTCAAGATGAAACAAAGATGGATTTGTAAGGCTAGAAGAACAAGTTGCTTGTTTCTCTGGCAACATGGCCCTCCTCATGGTGGCTCTAGTGAACAAGTTGTTGGGTATGTGTTATATTCTTTGCATGAGTAGTAGTACATGAAACGTGACACCTACCTTGGGAAACGTGTCATGTATTTAGGTGGTTTTTTCAGCACATGGTTTTTGTCGATGG
>CBVK0100852170.1:0-10609 GCA_900067695.1 Picea abies | reverse complement strand
GATGTAGTTTTTTCACCTCCTAACCAGAAAATCTAACTAAGAAGTAAAGCACGCCTGCAAATGCAAAGCCTATTCCTAGTCTAGATGCAGATAAATATCCATTCCTTGTCGATGATGCTAATGATCCAGTTTACCGAGTGGTTGAAACAACATTCCTTCCATTTGTAGAGATAGAATAAGGAAATTCAGTAGATCTGGTCACATAAACAGATCCAATTCCAAATCCTATAGCATTGGCAATCACTATAATAAAGGAAAGAGATGACCCAATTTAAGTAACATTACCCAATCATCCAACACTACTGGTATTGGTAGTGTTTTAATCATTTTTTGGGTATTTTATAGAGATTTATCATATCATAGAGGAAACAATATTCAAAAGAGACACCAAGCATGTTTGGCATAACCAATATGAAAATAGAGACAAAGTTGAGAGAGTAAAATAGGTAGGTTATAATGACTAAGATATTTCCGGGCCTAAGAAAATATGTTTACAATCTACCTCCTTACGTGGAGATTAGTGAGGTTCTTTGAGATTTTGTAGAAGAGGTTGGATGGCTTGTTTTATTGGATGACATTATTTACAATCTGCCTCCTTACGTGGAGATTAGTGAGGTTCTTTGAGATTTTGTAGAAGAGGTTGGATGGCTTGTTTTATTGGATGACATTATTTACACTAGATCATAGGTCAAGATGTGACTATTTAAATTATATGAACATTGGAAAAAAAGTAAAGCACAAATCCCACTTTGTTGGTGTCATGACTATTTACATTCTATAAATAATGATTTTTTGGGGGGATCTCTTTTCAAATTTGTAATTAGCATTGTGTTTCTCTATTTGTTGAGCACTTCATTTTGATTAAGGAATTTTTAATGGAAGACACAGTTTTGTAAGCATAGTAGACAAGTAGATATGCAGTTGCACCATTGGGAATGCAGACCATTAGTAGAAATAAAGTGCATAAGACATCATGGGAGATTGGAACCAAGATACCATGTGTAAGTTCAGGTGATTGAGGAGCATAATGGAAAATCACTAAAGACACCCATCCAAAGTGCGAGAAGTTATCAACTAGTTCTTAAAGCAAGAATTGGAAGAAGGTGAATAGCTTCTTAGTTTTGAATATACCTTATGAGCTTTGGGTACATGTGTATAAACACAAAGGTCTTGGCCTATTAATGGGTTGGATATTGATTGGATCTATAATATTGATTTGAATTTTAAGGGGGTATATGGTCTAAATTTGGATGAAAAAGTAATAAATCTATAAAGCTAAATCAATTACCCATGTGGATCAAGGAGATGCCCACCTCCTCGTTAATTAATTGGGCTAACAGGTTGCCCATATGGGTCAAAGAGAGTCCCACCTCCCCATTATTGTATTGGGTTTTGTTTTCCACTAATTAGTTAGGTGGGTAGTTAGATCTATTATTATAATAATAGAGACTCATTTAATGAGCTCTTTCCATTATTGTATCAGGTTTTATTTTCCACTACTTAGTTAGTTGGGTAGTTAGATTAGATGCCCACCTCCTCATTAATTAATTGGGATAACAAGTTGCCTGTATGGGTCAAAGAGAGTCCCAACTCTCCATTAGTTTATTGGGTTTTATTTACCACTACTTAGTTAGTTCGGTAGTTAGATCTATTATTATAATAATAAAGACTCATTTAATGAGCTCTTTACATTATTGTATTGTGTTTTATTTTCCACTACTTAGTTAGTTGGGTAGTTAGATCTATTATACTAATAATAGAGACTAATTTAATGAGCTCTTTTTTACTTTATCCAATGGACCATTTTGTAATTCTATATAAAGACTTAGCAAGACTTCTCATAATATCAAGTTACTCATTTTGGCTTCTCTCACCTTGTTTTATTGTTCATTATGAGATTAATTAGCTCTGAGTGATTTACTAATAATTATTTTTAGAGGTGAGGGTACTTCATTTACATGTTTTTGTCCATGCTTCTTTCCATGAAAGATTGGCACGTCTAAGCTCCTCCTCTCTCAGAATTCAATCCATCCATATCTCAACTCCCGTATATGTTAAATATTGGCTATAGATAGGTTATGTAATGTTGTTACATTGTGGTCTATTGCATGATGAACTAGATTCAAGGAAAATTTTAGGGGTGAAATAGTAGAAGAGCAACCAGTCAAAGGGAAATGACTAGCCATGGAGTAAGTTTCAAAGGATTTTAAAAGTCCAATATATGCATATACCTCACATCAAACTTGAATTAGTATTTTTCACCATTATGGGGTGTTAGGATATTTAAACACTAGGATTTAATTAAGGGAAACTTGGTCTAATGTAATATTGGGCTAAAGTGTTCTTTTAGTGTCTTTCCTTAGTGTGATTTTTTACTTTACGAATTTGATGGCCATAGTCATATATGGCACATGAGTGATATGATGGTTCAAACACCTCATTGACATTAATGATACTTGATCCATGGCTTAACTCAATTGGTCCATGATCTCTATTTAAATAGCATGGAGGATCATTTGTCAATGATCAATTGTGAGATATGTTCATGTAATCTACACTATTTGCATTAATATATTGTCCCAAGTGGCCATGTTGTCTGGGTCATGGATTGTTTACCTCTTTGAGGGTTTTAACCATGTAAACATTAGTGTATTGATATTTGATCTATGTGTGTCAACATCTTTTTAAGGTATGTTCCTTATATGAATATACCTTGGTTTTCTAACATGGTATAAGAGCTCTTTTTAAATATTTGTTCCCATTATTGATTGAAAACTAGATCCGATGTCATTGCGTGAGCCAAAGTACTTATGGTTTCTTATGTTTATGAGTATTTGTAGGTTGAAAAAATCCCTCCATTGCATTTAGAGCATTTCTTTTAGCTAGGAATTGATTTTGTGTGAAATGGCTTATGTTTTCCCAATATATCAACATTTATCTATGTTGATTCAATTTGAAAAGTTCTAAGTGCAGGGCTCATATCTCCCACATGTGGTAGTTCATGTTTTTTTTTGTGGAGTTTGATACCTTGATCTTCATGTTGGTTATTAACTTGGTGTGCATGCCTTTTCTTCGTCATGCATAGGTGTTCATTTGAGCATCATCGTACTACCAAGTTAGTCAACGTCATGTGGCCAAATCAACATTCTTCCATATCAACAGCTAGTCACTTACCATGTATCCCTCTCACATCCTTCCATGTGTCACTTGTGGAGGATGCCCCTCCATTGGAAAATTGGAAATTGCATGTGATTGGGCATAACTCTGTCATCCAAATTTTATTTGAGGTGCAATTGTTTTTTTTTTCAACTAATTTTTCGTGGTCTATGCATTGGTGTGGTAAATTTCTACAAATTTACAGTTTTAATCTTTTTGAAATGTATTTGCTATAAAACTTCTTTGTAATCCTCGTTTCATTAACTTCCAAGTGGCATAACTTTTGCATCTGGGTAGCATTTTGGGTGCCAGTTGTTTTTATTTAAAGTAGTTAATTTTCAATCTCTTACTGTCCAAACATTCAATTTCTATTTTTAAGGTTAGGTTTATTACATATTGTAATATGGCCAATCCAAGTGAGATCCTAGTTACTAGTTCTAACTACTTCCAATGGAAATTTCATACGGAGGATTTACCAATAAGTAAGGGACTTTACTAGATTACCTTGGGAATGAAAACTTCCCCCACTAATGCATCAAATAAGTATGAATGGGACAATAAAATGATTCATTGCATGGATTTATAGGGATGTCAATCTATAGTTATTTATAGTTTCACCTACAAGGGATTGAAACCCCAAATGCACCTTGGAAAAATTTGGAAATTGTGTTTTGTAAACACAATGATATTTGAGCCCACCAACTCAAAAATCAATTAATTACTTTAAATCCTAGGGATTTCTCTTGAATTGAGGATTTTCTATTTGAGTTTAAGACACTTCCACTTTCACTTAGAGAATGTAAGAAATAAAAGAAAGATGATCAACTCATATATGTTATTATTTCTAAGCTTGGAACTATCTATTTTGTCTTTGTGTATACTTTTCACTCCACCGGAGAAGCCCTCGTTAGTTAAGGGGCTACTCACAAAAATCCCTCTTTTGAATATTTTTTTATTCTCTCATTAGAGATCAAGATAAGCTTTTGCTTTTTGGATTGAACAACATTGTTGGTACACTTAACAAATCTTTAGTCCAACATAATATAACCGATGTGTGCAATGGAAAATAAAAATTGCATCATTCACATCATTATCTCTATCCATCTATCTTGTACATTCAACTGCAATTTCCAAGGTCACATGGCTAGATTTATCCTTTTTCATTCCAACAGCTACTTGGTTCCAAATTGTTTGTAACCTAATGAAATAGCATAGATGTGTCCCAACTATCATTGTATTCTAAGGGATATAGATGCCTTGAAGATACAATGGCATACACATTGACATTCTCAAACACATTTCACACAAGTTTGATAAAATTATTATGAAAAACCTTTCCTTTTGTAGTGGAAAATGCCAAAATAACTAATTGGCCTTGACTAGGGTTACAAGCACTAAAATATGCATTGTCGTTTCAAATAACTAAAATATGCATTGTCATTTGAAAAAAAAATTGAATTTGATTTCCCAATTTAAAAATATTTAAAAAAAACCTCAAACTTTTGGAATGCATAATTATTAGGGTTCAACCATAATTTCTTTTAGAATTACTTAAAAAACATGCATTAAGGTCTATGGCTACCCTTTATAACATAGAATTCCTTCAACTTAGGTTATAAGTCTGATTGGTATATATTTTACTAAAATTGTTGATTTTCACTCAACCTTATCCCTTTATTGAAACATGTTGTTTGGGTGGGAAAGACCATAGCAATAATGGAACCCCATGGATGGATTAAAATGCGATTGACCTCACCAATGAACCAAATCTCCATTGGCATAGATAGATTTTTTTAATGTCGAATGTAGAAGATCCGGTAATCATTTTTGTAGAAATCCATTCTTTCTACACAACACTTGTTTTGATCATCCATAAATTTATCAAGAGAAATGAGATAGATCTCTTTTAGTTTGTGCAACAATAACCTGAAGGGAAAGTAGAAATATGTATTTTCCATTTGGAAATATAAAATCACTTTAATGCCCTATGATTGGACATAGAAAGCATTCTAACATTAACTTGTTCCCAAATATGCATTTTGTTGATTAGATACAATTACTATTATCAAGTAGATAAAGTTGTCTCTTTGAGTAGATGTCGAGGTGGTCGCAACTAAGTTATCCAATTATTTCATTGTTGTTAAAAGATAGAGGTAAATTTGATACTCACTATAGTTTCTTTTAATAGCCTTAATTTATAGTAAAAATTTGAGCACCGTGTATGATTTATTTAAATGCATAGTCTTTGCCTTGGTATGGAGGAGCGGTACTAATACTTCTCATAAAAAATTGAGCACCGTGTATGATTTATTTAAATGCATAGTCTTTGCCTTGGTATGGAGGAGCGGTACTAATACTTCTCATATCTAGATAAAATATTTGTGCTAATTTAGCATATTCTAAACTAGGTACAATATGTAAAAACGAACATCCTTCCAAGTAAATTGTATTGGAGGAATCAAAACATGCTGGGAAGTCATTGCTAGAATATTTTTATGAGACATTTTTACAAGTTGAAGCTTATTGAACTCATGATTACAAACCATTTTATTCATAAAGAGTGACTGGGTTATACATCAAGGTGTAGTACTAATAAAGATTGAAGAACATTCCCAAGACCGAGCCTTATACATGATAAAAGTATAATTAACATATACCCATATATGTTGAAATTCATTTTTCTCAAACATAAAGTTGAGACATGAGGATGATGCATCAACAACTAAGGATTGAGTTATTTCTCCCCCAAATATGATTTGTTAGCATGCAGAAAAAAGGTCTTCATGGGTGGTTTAAATACTTCTGATCCACTGTGGTTGTACTTTAAGGTATGTTTAAAACCATACATTTTCAACTCTACCATTACACAAATTCCATCACTATCATATCAAATCTCAACTAAAAAATGGTGCATACAAGTATGGAAAGGATGAACATTCTGCCTACTAGTAGTATAGAATCAATTCATCATCATGGTTTAGCTAAAAATCTGTAGTTTATTAGGCTCAACAAATGATTGTTGTAGATGCACATTGACTAGATCAAATGACTTTGGATATACCTATGTCATATGCTATTTCAAAAATATTGGATTTTTCCTACCAAAAATGATACTTTGTCCATTGCATTTCTGGATGTAAATTATATTCCCACCATTTTGTACTCAAGAAAAGGAATTGGCATGATTTTATTCTCATATTAGGCAATAGCTGCATTTATCAATGTAACTATTATTTCCAACATTAAGGTCAACTTTACACTATTGTTTCCTTGGCAATCACCATCAAAGGTCCTTGAACCACTTTCTGCTACTGTATAAAAAAACTGCGTCAACATAAGCTTGAAACTTTAGAGGATTTACCAGAATATCAAGCTCATCAATCTTATGTTATCAACTCCTTTTAGCTTTCTAATGTTTGATCCTAAGGATATATCTTCACCCTTCCCATTGATAACAATATAGGGGAGAGCTATAGTATGGGTGCGTTTTGCAATCCTTGGAACATATCCTTAGCATTATACTCTACCTCCAAAATAGAATCAAGACAATGGCCAGTAATTGCATACCTATTATCAAGCACCTACTACAATTGTGATATTAAATGCTAATGCAATTATTTCATATGTATAAGAATGTTGGCCCAATATCTCATGATATATAATAGTATCATCATATTTTACCTCAATAGTAATGCCTAAGATGGGCATGTGGAGGACTTCAAATATGACTCTTAAGTGCAACTTCGGGCTTTAATGAATGTGACAATATTGAGTGCATCCTCATCACAATTTCATTAGATAGAATGCTCTCAAATTGCATATTCACTTTTGAGGTGTAACACTCATATACAATGTAGACTTGTAAGGAAATAGTAAGACTTGACAATATTCTCAATTTAATCACTACCCAAAAAGATAATGCAAGGAAAGCTCATGAGAGAAGTTCCTTTGATGATACAAACATGAAACTTTCTTTGAATATTTTTTTAGGATGTCGGAGTAGGAGGTATCCTATATGGTGAATCTATCATTAATTCCAATTCCTTTCCTATCCTTTTTGGATGTTGTATATGAAGCAACCTTGATTTTGATTCATCATGGGAAGTCACTGTGGAATGAGAAAAATTTGTTTGCAGAGTGTGTTGATGTACCATTGAAAAAAATATGGGTAGAAGAAGATATTGAAGTTGAAAATAGGATTAGAAATATTCATGTTGATGTCATATTTACTTCTACATTGGTTCGGACTTAAATGATTGTTATGTTTGGAATGACCCAATTGTTGAACTTATGTTTATACTGAGAGGGGGGATGAATCAGTATAAGATACTTTTTACTTTATTTAACCATTCATTAATCATTCATTAGTTGAGAAACAATAATTACATATAAACTCAAATGATAATGCATAGAGTTTAACATCAAAACCCAATTGAGAGAAAACCATAAACTTATCTTTATAAATGTCTATAGGCACCAACCTATTGCTACAAAGATTGTAGGAACCAACCTACTAGAGACACCAATTTCCTCAACGGAGCACCAATTCGGCAAGATGTAGGCACCAACTTACTAGAGACACCAATATCCTCAACTAAGAACCAACTCAACATGATGTAGGCACCAATCTACTGGAGACACCAATCTCTTGAACTAAGCACCAACTCAATAAGATGCAAGCACCAAACTACTTGAGACACCAATCCCCTCAACTGAGCACCAACTCAATAAGATATGTGTAGACACCAATCCAAGATATTCATACATAGAGTACTTCTAACTTCATATGCATGCTTCATTCCATAGACAATCCTTCAAACCCTAGCAAGCCTCATAGCATCATTCTCAGGATGTAATCACTAACGAAAACATCCATTGACGACAACATCCACTTACGACAACATCCACTAACAAAAACATCCACTAATGATAACATCGATTGATGACAACATCCACTGACAACAACATCCACCGACGGCTACATCCATTGACGACAACATCACAACCGCAAAAAAATGCACACGACTACATCATAGACCTTCATTCCTTCATAGCACGCCTTGAGAACAAGAAATACCTCAAAAAAATACCTTAGACTTCTCTTGCACACCAAAAAGACACCCCAACACCTTTAGCGCACCTCAGAACTGATCTTTTGCTCGCTTTCTCTACTAATGCAAAAATATATCTTGTATTTATAGTAATTGTGTCCCCACTTTCAGGGTCGACCTGTAAAGATTGGTTGAGTCGACCTTAATCTTATGGTTGGGTTGTCATATGGAAAAATTCATATCTCCTCATTCCTATGGATTTAAATGGAATGCCATATAATTTTGGAAAGGTCTCAGAATAAGATTTCCAACCGTATGAATTTTGCTCCCATTTGAGCTAGGTATTTAGGGTAAAAATTACTTCAAATATATGGTATCCAAACTGATCATCAAAATTCCAAAAGTAATACTTTCAAAAATCTCCATCTTGCAATATTTATCCTAGACATCTATAGGCTCCCCTTGTCTTTGACATCAATGACAACTATATTTCCAATAATATCCCCCTTTGTCATTGATGGAAACCCTTAGTGAATTATGTAATACTCCCCCTGTCTACAACTTCTCCCCATTTGACATCAATGAAAAATGGATGCTCCCCTTGAGCTTGTTCTTCCCTTTACTAACAAGATGAGAGAGATATCACCCCCATACAACATTTTTCTCATTTGAGTTTATCGAGTATGTATACATCTCTTGAGGTTTTGTTTGCATTTTCCACTAATATTTATGAATCTGCCTTCCTTATCTCACACCCTTTAGAATGAAATGTGAGGTTGTAACCTTGATCACACATGTGGTTGACACTTAGAAGATTATTCTTCAACCCTTCAACATACAATACATTATGTGTCTTAGTATTTCCATTATCAAGACTAACAATATCGTTTCCAACTATCCTTGCAGAAGCCTTATCTCCAAAAGTAACACTACATCCTTTTTCTTCCTTCAAGGTGAGAAACTTGGTCTAGTCCCATGTCGTGTTTTGAACATCCATTTTCAATGTACCATTAGTTCCCCCATTTTGAGCATAAAGTGCAAGTCCACATTCTTCCTTCTTCGGTTCTTCTTGCTTCCTTTTCCATACCCTAGTGTATTATTATCTATGATTGGTAAGAGCATATTCTTCCTTGTTTTTTTAGGAGACTTTATTATGTTTCTTCTACAGTAGCGTACTATGTTCCTGTAGTTATTGCACTTATAACATTTAGTATCAAGTAGAGGAACAAATGAATTGTAGTTTCTATTAGAAAACCCATGAAAAATTTTGGTTTTGTTTCTCACATAATCATCCTTTGAGGTTTTGTAAGAACCTCTATTTCTATCTCTCACATGATCACTTCTTGCATAAGCTCTATAATCTATTGCTTTGTAACCCAAATTATTACAAGAAAAACAATTGCCAAGAAATAGATTTTGTTACCAGTTTGTGAAAGGTCTTCATGGTGGAACAACTCTTCTAAAATCGTTCTTGTTGTTCTTGTGAGAACAATCGAGTTTATGTTGGTCATCATTTTCTTCCATGTTGTTGCTTTCATTCTTGGTGGATCCTTTGAGAATATTAGCATAGATTTTAGGATTTTTTTCATTTTCTTTTTCTTATGTCTTTGTGACTTTAATGTTTGCATATCTCTCGATGGCTTTTTGTTTATCATTGTAGCCGAGACCTGTCTTGATGAATGGTGACCTTTGAAAACCGAATATATTATCTAATATTTCAATACTCTTTCTAAAATTCAAGCTTATTTTCAATTGACCAATGATTTTCGCTAGTTCCTTTCTTAACAAAACTACTTCATGTTGGGCATGTGTTATATTATTTGTGCACGGGGGGTGCAGGGGGAAAATGCCCCCGCACAAGGGTTTGCGGGTAGCGCCCCCAAGAAAATTATTTTCCCTCAAGAAATGTGTCGCATTTTTGCCTTATTTTTTGTGTTGCCTTGATTTTCATATCCATTGTTGGGCGGTTTTTCAGCACATGGTTTTTGCCGATGGTTTTCTATTTCTGGTTAAGGAATTAGGGTTGTTGACTAATCCATATCATTGGGTTAGGGTTTTGGATTCCGCTGGCTCTTATATGTATATTTTATTGTAAACAATGTATCACTATGAATGAATATAGAATATGTTGGTTTTCCCAGTTTGGGTTTCGAGGGGAAAAATCTCTATGTAATGTTTGTATTTGTCATATCTTTTTTGTTCTTTTATTGAAAATATGTTTGCAGTAAATATTGTACAAGGTTAAAATCTACATTTGGTATCAGAGCTTTATTGGCTTCAGGAGGACGCCTTTGTGGACAAGGTTTTGGCTTGAGATTGTGATAAGCCTTGTTATAGTGGGATATCTGTGTTATTTATTTTTCAGGTGAAAAGAAATGGCGAGCAATTCGAAAATGGAGATC
>CBVK0100852169.1:0-10609 GCA_900067695.1 Picea abies | reverse complement strand
AATATACCCCAAAAAGAGGATGGGAAAAGTATTTTCTTTATTGGCAGCATTATGAAGTCACCCTTGGATAAAGCACATCTGTCCATTTGATTCATCGGACTTTGGGATTTAGTATGACCTTAGGTAGCCTTGCTCGCTATATTGAGTTGTGTCCTCCACCATTTCGTTACTCTTCCAAACATATGGAGAGTTTGCGTTGCCTCCTGCTTCATAGACTTATGATTAATAGATATGTTGCCTGAGTCTTATCACTTGTCGTGCTATTGTCCAAGGGAAGTTTGTTACTTAGCCTGAGTCGGCCACTCTGCAATATGTCTCTTGGCCGCATACCCGGCCATCCTGAACGTCCAATCAAGTCTTTGTTCGAAATCACTGAAGCCTTCAGTCCGATCATCAAGTTTATCAAGTCCATAACCGACGAGCCGTCGAAGACCTCTGGGTAGTGCATTTGTACACATATTACACTCCTACCCGAGTTGTAGAATACTTTGAAGTTGTTGCTCAAGCTCTGAAGTACAGCCATCAGGCCGAATCAGCTTTTGAGAGATGAATACTTCATATGTATATCTTTCTGATTTCGAGATGTAGCTCCGCTGTGTATTGTTCGCGGCTACTCTTTATATAATTTATTTGACATGGATCTATAGTGTATTTGATTGGTAGCCATGGTTCTGATTTATCCCGAGCATGGGTATGCCCACCTCGGTGAGACACTTGATAGTTTTTGCAGATGGCACTTCCCGATTCCTGATTCCTGGGCTCACTCATTCAGCGTATCAGTACAAAATGGTAAAGAATTGGTAATGTATTTCGGCCATCAGATGCTCTTCTGACCTCACACATTAGGGGGCATCTGTTATAATCCTAAATTGCACCATCCCTGCTTACCTGGCGTCAGGCCTATTCATTGCCTTTCCTTGCCAAAGCCATGCTGAACAGACTCTTCAAAAACCTCCTAAATCAAGTAACCCGCACCCTAACCTAAGACTGGGCGCGTTGGGACGCTGGCAGGCCTTCTGCAGCATGCGTGTGAACGTTGTCTGGCCTACTACAGCCTGCGTTTACCTAACAAAGCAAAAAATCAGGAAAGTTTCCGCCGGGACGAAGAGCTTTTTGCCAGTTAACTGGAACTCCCAGCCATGCATGGCCGAGAGTTCGCCTAAAACCCTAGCTCCTTCTAGCCTATAAAAGGAGGGGTAGGGGTACTATTCAAAAAAAAGGAAAAAAATCATAGCAAAGAAACTCTGCCAAATTGCCAAGTCCGTTTTGTCCCAACCCTTTAGCCTTACCTCAAGCTTTAGGAGAAATTCAAGAACAAGCAGTTGGAGGAAAAAAGAAGAGGAGGAGCCCAGGATCAGGATCGAGGAACAGTGGTCGGTCTCTAAAATCATTGTAAGTTGATTCATATTGAGATTAATGAAAAAGATACTTTTCCTGTCCCGAATACATGAGTCTTATCTATGTTATTTGATTTTTTGTTTTATCTCTAACCCTCTAGTAGGTCAATAGCATGCATGTGTAGTTTTGTCTTGATTGCAGGATCGCTTTGTGGAAGGAGCAGGAGCAGCAAGGAGATAAAAGCTCAATGGAGGATCTACTTCAACCGTCGATAAAAAGGTTAGTTGATTCTTCCCATGTTTGCCTGAGAAAAAGGGTTATAGGTTTGGGTAGGAGGTTAAAAGTTATTCTTGAAGGGTCATGATCTGCGTACAAGTTTAAAGCCCTAGATTGTTAGTCTGTAGGGTAGAATACCCCACAACAGGGTTGTAGGACTCAGGTGTCTACAACCAAGGTGGGACACAGATCTATGACTACAACACTTAACAGAGAACTTAGCCAACAATATGCATTAGATTACGAGTCTCATTCACATCGCAGATTAACCCTTATTATAGATCAACGCAGTAACAATCAAGATCAAGCACTTAAAATAACTTATCACACAACATTAGCTCAGATCTATCATTCATTTATATTTACTACCATTAAGCACTAAGAAACAACATCATATGCATTCATTATACATAATAAGAACTGTACTAAGCATAATCCACATCGCAAAAAGCACAACATGACACAGGATATACGTGGTTCACCCCAGTGTGGGTCTACGTCCACCAACTTATTCTTCTTCTTTATTAGTCTGTGATCTTCTTACATCCATTTTCTCCTGTGGACAAAGCCACAGAGCCCAACTCCATAGAGGATGGGAGATCTGTGTGTTGCACGCCTGATCCTCCTTCCCAAAATCAAGTCAAGGCATAGAGCCAACTCCTTAGTAACATTGAGCCTTACTTTACACAATCTGTCTGCACAAAGCAACTTACAACTTCTTTCACTAAGCCAACATTGACAGTTACAACATATGGTGCACATAGTCCACCTATCACCAACCAACTCACTCTTACATTGCTTAGCTACTTATTTATACATTTAAAAAAAGGCCTAAACATGGGTAAACCCATGGGCCAACATCCCATAACCTATTACATAATCCCTAGTAAACCCTTTGATGGGTCCTCAAGTCCACAAAATGAGTGAGATCCTACAATCTCCACTCTGCCTGGGTGCTCCATCTTCCTCCATCCTGTCAAAGTCCCAAAATACATGACTAATATTTCCTCAAAACTTGGTCAAGAGCCAACAATGCCAATATTCCCTTTCTTCACCTTGATTAGCATTGAAAATACTTTTGATGCCAGAGATGGACCTTCCACCTCTCTTTCTCCTTCAATTTCTATAATTTGAATGTTATGTGGTTCATCTTCATCTGGTGCTTCTTCCTTCACATGATAACATGACAGTAGTTATTTCACTATCTGTCTATTTTGTTGTTGAGACTCTGTTATAAGTTCAACCTCTGGTTCCTTATTAAATATCACCCCTATTATTTGTTTGAGCATTGAATCAATTGTGGGCTTCACATGTTCAAATGAGAAAGTGACTATAAAATTATGCTATAATGTTTTCCATTTTGAAGTGCCTCTGTGCAGTTCCTGGTCTACATACCAATTTGTTGGAATTCCTTCCAATGTGTGAATAAAGTAATGAGGTCATTCTTCCGGTGCTCTGATTTTCCATATTGTTCTGCACTTCTCCAAGTGTTCATTTTGTATCCCTTTTCCATCATATCTCTGCAATTCATTGCTTCCATGTTCTGTGCCAAATCTAATGTGCAGTAATCGCTTACATTGGTACCAATCCTTAATTGTCTCTTTGTGCATACCCCACCATCTTCCAGGTGTTGCCTTAAGTGCTATGTCTAGAGCTAAGAGCCTCTGATTCTCTAACACCTAATCTTTGTATCTTGTTAGGAATTCTTCTAAGTCATTCACCCCATGAAAACTGGGAGGTTCTCTTATCTTTGTACCTACCCATCTTATTGCGCAGTCTATTCTTGCGCACCTTCTTGTGGATACTTCATGTAATCTCTATTGCCAATTCTCCAACCCTATATCTGAGTCTGAAGCACATGATGTGATGCTTCTCCATTTGAGTACTCCATCTCCAATTGGATTTACATAATTTTCTTCTTGCGCGATGGTTCTATATAACTGGTTGATTTCCTCCAGGTCTAAGCAAGTGGGTTCTACAAACCTTTCTCCTTCTGATGGGTCTAGTGGCGCAACAACTATGTATTCTCCTGACTTGAATTTCATATTCCTTGTCTTCAAATTGATTATGGCCTGGTTATCAAATTCCCAATCCAAGCCAAGCAATGTTGGATACGGTGTTGTGCCATCCACTATTTCTATCACTTCAAAATCAACTTTAGTGCGCACTCCATCTAGATCTTCTATCACACCCTTTAGCATTCCAATTGGCAGAACATTGTGTTGATTTTCTAGTTTCAGTTGAACAGGTGAATATCCTAATGTGGGCTCTCCCATACATTGCCATGTCTTCTTGGGTAACACATTTACTTTGGATCCTAAATCCAATATAATATACCCCATGTTGAAATCTCCAATGTTGGCATTCAGTCTGAACTCTCTACTTGTCCTCCTCCTTGTATGCAAGTAATTAATTGTTTTATGATATAGATTTCCCTCTACGTATGTGTTACATCTTTCTAACATGTTTTGTAATACTTTAATAGAGGATGGATCATTTAGTAGTTTAACATGGGATTGCAGAAAAGACTTCATGGTACTTACTTGTCCTAAAGGTTGTGCTTCATTAGTGTGATCTAGCAATGAAGGAATCTTATATGTTGGTATGTCCTGAGTATGTTGTGTAGTTGATGTATATGCAATGCCTGGATTCAAGAATTCTTGTATGGCTTGCTTGAATATCTCCTTTTCATTATGTGCATCAAACTGATTTTGTGGTTTGGCATTCTTCTTCACCCATTGGTGTTGTGTTGGATCTTGTCTTACTGTGTCATCTCTTGTTTTAGCTCTTCCACACCTTGTACTGAGGCACCTAATTATATTGTGTGGGATTATATTGTGGTTGTGTGGTATTGTACTATGACGTAATGTTATATGGGGATGGTATTTGGTTAAACTATGGTGCAGCTTGCCCTATCATCATTTCTTCCTGCACCCTATAGGTCTCTGATGTTCTTTCCCTCATTAGCTCCATTGTACTGCAATATTTGTCGCCATGCCCCACTAACTTGAAAAATTTGCAATATGAACTCTTAGGCACTGTCTGGTATTTCTACATCATTAGACAATGATATGGATCATGCCCCTATGTCTTACAGATCTCACACCATGGTCCTCCTGTCGACAAAGGGTCTAGTAGTCCTATTTTCATGTACTACATGAATTTTGGGCACTCATTATTGTGATGTCGTTATGTCCTACATGTGGTACACCAAACAACTTCTCCTTTTTCCTTACCCCTATTATGGTTTAGTTGAAATGTTAAATTCTTCAAATCTGCCTTCAGTTCCTCTATTACTAGATTTGTCTTCTGATATTGGTTCTCTTCTATTTATAAGGCTTCCTGCAGAGCCTCTTCCTGAGTTTGAAACTTTTATTGTCTCAAAGGGTATTTCAAGTGTGGTAGTAGGTAATTCACAAATAGATGTCTATGTTGCATATTTTTCATGACACACTTTAGATTTCCCTTCAATCGTTTGAATATTTGGTCTATCTCCCAGATAGATTCCCCTAGTTTATGTCTAGTCTATATCATCTCATTCATGTATTGATCCTCTAATATAGGCTTCTCAAATTCATTTATCAACAGCTTCTTGTTATCCACAATTATTCTGGTTATTCTTGGTGGACAGTTTGCAACTAAGCTCATGTACCAATCCAGTGTGCAGTCTCTTAGTGTGATAGCTAATTGCACAAGTTTTGTATCCTCATCTATGATCTTATTTTCTTCACATATCTTTTCACATATGAACAAGTGCTTCTTAGGGTCCTCTGATGCCTCTCCCTTGAATTCTGGTAACCTAATGGTGGGATCATGTCCCACAATCTTGAATGATGAACTACTACCTTAGTGTGATGTAGATCCTTAACTAATGCTTCTTGAACTGGCTCCTCCAATTATTGCTCCCTGTGTAGATGTACTTCATGTTGTGTTTCTTCCAGTGAAATTCAGCTGTCTAAACAGTGGTGTTCTTTCTAGTGTATTAGTCACACATGGGTTTATGGGTTCCACACTAATACTGATATGGATAGGAGTTTTTCCTTCAGTTACTTCCCTTGGACCTCTTGTCTTCCTTTCATATGTCAGGCACATGATTTCCTCAATCTACTCCACATCCTAGAGATCCTCTACCTCTTCTTCATCACTTTCCAACCCTTCCCTCGTGGCTATGGCTCTCTTCATATTGTTCATCATATATTAGTAGAGTGCTCCATTGCGTGTTCTTCCAGTTTTTTCCATGATATTCTTGATCTAGTATTCCTCCATCATGATTGGATACAAGGCCTCTTCCTTATTTCCTTTATCCATATCTTCCTCCATTTCTCTGTCTCTTGTCAATGTTTCCCCCCTTCCCCCATGCATGCAGGGAATTTTAGTTGTCTGATATCATTGCCATTACCCCTTTGTTATATAGTAAAATCTTGATGGAAGTGTACAACAGTATGATATACTAACCTCGAGGTCCCTTCAGGAACTCTTTCTCTGTTGCGTTGTAAGACTTCACAGTATCTACTACAAATTCGGTGATAAATCCTACAACAATGTTGTCTAACCAGAAATCTAATGCACGTGTAAATTTATTATCGACTTGTTGTAACTTCATGATATCCAAAGAATTCCACTCTAGCTGCTTGATTTGATTTGTAGGGTGGTTTTCTTTCAACCTCAATATCCACTTCTGCAACACATGCAGGAAATCACAAAAAAATACTTCATGCAAGTCACTAAATACGTACTTGTCCAAATATTTGTGCAGTGTTAACTTTGTATTTTTGTTATCTTTCTACACAAATTCCAAATCCTTTGTTTTCAACCAGCTCTCGATATCCTCCTTTGTTGGGTTTTGTGGTCTAAACATCCCCTTTTGTATTCTCATTATTTTAATGTTTCCTCACCCGATCTAACATTCTTTTCTCGACTCTTCAGTAGGTCTCATTCACTCAATCCTATTCTATCCCTGTCGGAAACAAAAACATTTTTTGGTTTGCTTCCCTCTTGCTACCTTTCTTGGGCTAACCCAAGTTCAGGTCTACTATGGTTTCCAACAAAACCCCTTTAAAACTATCGGCCCCTCTGGTAAACCAGAAGGAAACACAGTACATAGAGTGCACTACACAGTCTCACCCGAGATAGTTCTAATGGTGGTTGCAACACTCAAGTGCTTGTAGCCTAAGAATGAGTGGGGATTTGGGATGAAACTATGTGATCTTCATTTGTTACTTAAAATTATTCTTATATTGAATACCTAGTCATTCTTACTCATGCATGTAAAATGGAAGATCTAACTAGTCATTCACGCATTTGTCTAAAATCTAATCATTGACAGTAAAGGAAATACACAATATTCAATCACATAATACACAATCTACCATGGTTCACCCCTCTTGGGCTACTTCCATAAATATTTGGTTTCTCTGCTCTTTTATTATGGTGTTTCCAAAACTACAATATCGCACGCTTTACCCTTCTCCATTTAATAGGTCAAGATATACAATGAGGCAGACTAGATCACACTAGGATCCTCATTCTATGATATAACCCTAAAGATCTACCCTATTTCCCCTCCTCAACTCAACAACTTACAAAATAGATCATATTTCTAGTCCTTCTTCCTTCGAATGACATAGTATCAATGACCAACCAAAAACCCAACCCCAAAACATGAACCACAATGAACAACGACGAACAACCTTGACCTAGACCTCATAGGTACCTACTTATACATGTTTTTGGATTATTATCCATTACATTATCTTACCAAAAAACCTAACCCTATCATGCCTAGGTCTTCTTGCATGCATGCCTCTCATGCTTTCCTCTTCTGCATGCATTTATGTCTTGCACATGCTATTTTTCTTGCATGTGTGTCTGCTTTCCACATGTTGCGTTTCTTACCAGTTGTTTTTCTCCCATGTCATGATTTTCTCTCGAGATAGGCCTATGCCTAATAACTACATTGTGTAGGAATGTTGACAATAGAAGTTGCTAGCACCAGAATTCACCTCTAGATCATGTCGGAGGCAAGCCCGGTACCCATCAAAGTTTTATGTCACAGGTTGGTTTTAAAAAAGGTCCATGGATGAAGACTCGAGATGATATCGTTTTAACTCAGGAAACTAAAATAGCATGCATAAGAGATGAGGTATGGAATCAACTTCAGTCATTAAGTTAGAGTAAGGGTGAGTAGGAGGAAGACTTTGGTGAGTTAATGTAGAGGCATGCCGTGAACATTAGGTCTTTTTGTAGCCTAAGGAAGAAAAATTCAAAAGCAAGAATTCCTTGTGTTTCAACTTAAATGGAACTGAAAGAAATCATGAAAGTATTATTATCAAGAATTCATCATAACACAATCACAACAATTCATGTGAATCAGTCATCCATGAACTCTTTCAGTACCAGAGGAAAATAAGATGGAGAAATAAATATGACTTAGATTAATCAAGAAATCTTAGATCCCAACACATAACCAGAGGACCAGGGACTTCACTAAAAATTTACAATACAGGAGCTTGGATACACCATCGATCCCTTAAAAAAATATCAAAATTGAGTATTTATACTCAAAACAACTTGCCAACACCAGGAGTGTGACTTGGTTGTAGCAATCAAAGATTTGAGTATGTATCTTCCTCTATCATGTTGCACTTGCACTCCTCTATCAAACACAAGATCAGATTGGTATGGCTCTGGCAGGGAAATTCTTCAACAAGGGTACCATGGGCTGACTGCTCCAGAACCTCCATGCCTTCCATTTATGGATTGAGTCAAGGTTTTAGCCACTTGCTCAATTTACATTAACTTCTTTTCCTCGGAGAGTGGTTGAGACGAAATGATCAGAGGACAACCACGTGCCTGCTCTCTAAGGCTCAGAAGCTATCCTCCTTTCCTCTGGCCCCTCCTCAATGTAACCTAGGACCATGACACTCTACTAACGATATCCCAACATTTCATGTTTCGGGGACTTTCATATGGCTTACCTTCAGATTTCTCGATATCAGAATCGACGAAATCGCTTATCTGATTGACAGTCAGATCCGCTTCTAACCAACGACTGTGATGCTTCCTCTGGACATTGTAATAGTCCCCTAAGAGAGACTGGGGGTCGGATGCTTCTTCTAAACCTTACTTTCACATGACCATGGGCCATCACTTAGGGCCTATCTCCAAAGGCGTTTCGAGATTTCACCTTTCGGGTATTCCTACATGCTAGAATTTAGAATTCCCAATCCATGAAATCGTGAAATATCTAATCAGATGCCACATGATCCTCTGGTTTGGACGACCTAGATTGATTTCGTTCTTTGCAACATTTTCTTGTGACTCAACTCAAAACCCCTGAAACCTAGTTCCACGACGTTTCTTAATCCACCACCACCTATCCCCGCTAAATCAGACAGCTCCCATGAATCTCGGGTTTCATGACTTTGACATATCAACACGTCGGTACATCGACAATCAACACATTGGGACATTGACAATCAGCACATCGGGACTCGGGGCATCAGCAATAAACACATTGGGACTCATGGATTTGTGCCTTGCTCCATGTTGAAACCTCTGAAACGTGAAAACATGATTTCTCTTATCTGTTGCCACGTGCTCCCCTAGTTTGATGGCTTAGATCATTTTGTGACTTTGCATTTCATAAATTTTCACTATGTTTCATGATAAAATATCTGAGTAGAGAAATCGTGATTGTGCTTATCTTCTGCCACATGATCCCCTTGCATCAGATGACCCTAATCTACCTTTGTCCCAATGGTCTAGATCTCCCTTCACGCGCTTGGATCTAACAGTCCAGATTTTATCTTCACCTGCATGCCTAGACGTGGATTGTGACGGTCCAGATCTCTCTTTTGATCAATGGCTATGATATTTTCACTATTTCGCATTCCATGAGTTCTAAAGACTCTTCTCTTTGACCGTTCCATCTCACAAAACCATGAAAATTCTAATCTTGCACCACGTTTCCTTTCGAGGATCAATGGCTAGGAATGGCCTCACGATTTCAGAACTCTGACGCTATACTTCATACAAATCTATGATCCCGATGGTCATCGATATGCTCTACTTGATGAATCTCTGTCATTGAAATCTTATCTTTCTTGCTCACTTGATTTGAGTCGATATCATCCCGCTCTAAGTGATGCACTTATGCTTATGGTTGTGGTTTCTGTGAACAACTACCTGGGTGACTCACTCAGGGATCGAGAAAATAAATGATCAGTGACATAGGTCAAGAGAGAATTGATTGGTCTTAGAGAAAATAGGTCAATCAAATAGACAAAGGTAGACAGAAGAAAAACTACAAGCCAAGAGGAAAAACTTACAATCAGGTCTCCAAAAGGAGGAAAGACAGGAAAAAATATAGACTTAGGTAGAAACCACAAACCCTTAATGCTTTGACAAGTTTATGTGATAACATTGGCTCCACAGGGGATGACATGCTCCATGCGAGCTACCAAGAACTAATAGTTCTAGTGCCTTAGTTGTTGGGCTATGGAGTCTAGCTCAAAACTTTCATAGAAGAAAATAGGGAAATATGTACACTGCTTTACCTAAAAATGAAAACAAACACATGGGATCTAGAAAAGAGCTTATTTATGTACAATCCTAGGCTAACTAATTTTTACAAAATGCTAGGTGAAAACAAACTTCCACCATAGCCACCCAGATTGCTTGGTAATATAATTATTCTCTTCACTACAAATTCCACAAAAGGTAAGGGAAGTATGACAGCAAAATGAAAACATGATTTGGAACACCAACCATACCCCCAAGTGATGATAATATGAACATCCTTGTAGGCTCCAGTGATTTTGGAAAACATAGCTGCATATACAACCCCATGGGGTCACACAATTTATAATCAGGAAAGCTCAACTAGCAATAAATTACCTCTTGCACTTCATGGTTGCTCACCCATCATTCAATGTTCCCAGAGTGTATAGGTGGGTAGAGGATTGATGCAGGTCGTGTTGGATCATGTTGTCAT
>CBVK0100852168.1:0-10610 GCA_900067695.1 Picea abies | reverse complement strand
AGAAAAATACCCTTCTAGTAGATTCAACCACTTGTCTACAACATTTTCGTCTAACTAACCTTCAAAGATAGGAATATCGAAGTTTATTTTTACCTTGAAGGGGGCGGTGCCTCCGCTTGAAGAAGATGTGTCGCATGTTGGTAGTTGTCGAAGGATTTGCGTGAAACTATCCATCATCTCGTTCCTTTGTTGTATGAGGGATTCCTCAATCAACAGTTTGAAAGGACCTCCTATCCTGTCATCTTTATTTTTTCCTACCATGAGAGGTCACTTGGCCGTTCGAGAGCTTTTTTCCTCAAGAGAAAAAATCTCGAGACCCAACTATGTGTACTCCAACCTCGTTGGGGAAATGCATTAAGACGACAAGGAGTAGACAGATCTGATACCATTGATCCATATTTTATGAGCATAATGAAATGACTACAGATTATTAACAGGTGCTTAAAACAAAATAACATAGATATAGTAAAACTATTTTTCTATTCAATAAGTAATTAAGCTGAAACTGTAAAATGCAGTGGAAACATACTTGCTGGAATGGTGGTGGCTTATCTCTGAGAAGAGATGTGACGGCTGCACTCATTCGCCAGAAGATTATTACAATGAGGCTCTAAAGGAATTTTGAAAATAAGAAGTAATTCCAAAAACCCTAGACATCCAAAAACCTAACCCTAGGAGATGAGGCTGCAAAAGTCATATGGGCCCCGTTTGGGTAAGTTAGTACATCAACTTCTCGAGGTCGTAACATTTGCATACGATCTTCGTTTTAGGCGTATGATAGCCCGTTGGAAAGGTATCATCGAGGAGATTAATTTTGGGGGCTCAATGATGCCTTTGTATATCATTGATAATCTTGATCCCTAAAAAATTTCATTTAGGCCCTCAAAATGGCCCCGGAAGTTAAAATTGCTAAAAATAGTAAAATGTCAAAATTTCCAGAAAACTATTTTGAGCCATTTGGAAAAGGTGGGTGGCCACCAATATCCACCTGGATCAACTAGGTTAAAAAAAAACCATAAATAAATCCTAACAATAAAACTAGGGTTTCAAAGGAAGTGGGCAATACATCAAGGAGTGCAACAAAGGAACAAGAAGAGGATTTTCCTGTAGCAAGGTAAATTAGATCAAGAAAGAGAAAACTTGTGTTATAATAGGAAAAAGAGATCAAACATGAACGTGAATCCTCTGTTTCAAAAGAAGTTTTTAAAAGTTCTGACATTTTTTACATAGGGAGAATGAAGAGATAGAGGACACATGAACTTCAAAAGGAAAAATCTGAACCTAGAACAAAGGTTTATGATATATCATTCGAGAAACTTCCAGTGGAAAGTCAAAATAAAGGTAAAAAACCTACTAGATTCCCTTATAGACCTAAAAATCGACCTACCAATAAACTCAGACTTAAGTCTAAAGCTTTATTCAACCCTTCTATAAAGGAAGATAATATGATTATTTTGGAGGATGATAGTCCAGAACAAAATCTTGAGAAGAGAAAGTTGGTCAACAAATCTGTAAAGAGAAAACAAACTAGAACAACCAAGAAGGTAAAAAGTCGCAGTCACTACCTAAGATTGAATCTTCTCAATCTAATGATGGAACATAATGAGATATTGGGAACCTATAGCACAAAGATACACATATGGACTTCTATTTTGGTATCAACCAAATAAAATATGGATAGAAGTTCATGGTTAAATATGTATGCAAATTATCAGTTCCTATCATTACTCCAGGAAGAGAAATATGGTCTCCATTTTCGAGCAAACCGTAGCAAATCTTCCAAAACCGTTAAGAACCCACTTTCAGAATGGGTCCATTTACCTTAATTTTAGGCATTCTTCAAGATTTATCAATGGTTTGGGAGAAATATTTGTCTAATCAGAATAGGTTTTTCCATAATATTATTTTCACATGCCCAGTCATCACCAATGCAAATTAATTTGAAAAAATCAACCATTGAAGAATGAATAGTCAGAGTCAATCTACAACAACTTGTCCAACCTTGATATAGCATAAACTTGAAGGTTGAATTCTCTAGTGCATCTACTTTAGAATAGTTTCTACAGATACTATTTGGCATGACAAGGATATCTCTGGAGTTATGATTTGGTCCTAGGTTCAAGAAATGTTTCCTAAGATCTAGATTTTTGTTGAAAAACAATGAATGAAATGGAATGTAATCACTATTTTTTAGCGAGATATCATGTCTCAATCAAAACTGTAACTAAAATTTAGGATCTAATGTAAACCAACTCTGTGTATAAAAAGGGACTTAGATGACATAATTAAGGGTTGGAGTTTGGTGGTGCTTAAGGTACATTTGACTTGGATTGTATGCCTGGAATTCACTACATTTTTCACTCAATGGAAAATACATTTTGATGGTTATGCTTTCTTATTCTTGCATTATTTCTTCTATCTTAATTAAATGCATTTGAATCCTTTTTGCAAAGCACGTGATTTATCATGTTCATGTTGAATTCAGTCAAAGATTTTATTTTTTTCTCACATGTTATGGGATTTGTATTTAAATGATTTCATCTTGTTTCTAAATGATATTTGGGATCAAGAGTCTTTTGTTTAAGTGAACATATTTTGAACATGGATCTTTCTATTTATTTTGATTTTATCTCTTTATCTAGATGATCAGAGTGAATGCCATTGACTAAGTGGGTATTATGTAAACCTAATTTTGTAACCAGAATATTATGTTATCCAATTTAATCCACTACTTAACCCATAAACCAACCTTTAAACAGAAAAAACCTATAAATATAAACCATTGTAATAACTGAGGTGCCCTAGCTTACCCCTTAGAAGTCAAGGACAACTTTAGGGACTAAGACTAGTCATATGCCCAAAATGTCTTAAACTCATGAGATGAGGCTATATTATGTCTTGATGGGTTTGGTCATCTCCCTTTTAGGAGTCTCAGTATTCTCCAAAAAAAATCAATGGTCAAAGGTCTCCCTATTTTGAATGAACAATACAGTCCTTGTGAAAGTTGTATACCTGGAAAGCAAAATAGAGACAACTTTCTAATGTCATCCTCCCATACAGAAAAAGAACATTTAGAATTGGTTCACACAGATCTATGTAGACCGATGCAAACCCAATACATTGGTGGAAGTTTTTATTTTCCAACCTTTATTGATGATTTCAGTAGGAAAAATTGGATTTACTTCTTAAAAGTAAGTTTGAAACATTTTCAAAGATCAAATAATTCAAGGCCGAAGCATAAAAATGGAGTGGGAAATTTGTGAAAGTGCTCAGGTCAGATGGAGGAGGAAAATATAACTTTAATGAGTTTGCATACTTTTGTAAAAAACATGGAATTATAATGAAAACTACAACCAGATATACTCCATAACATAATGGAGTGGATGAAAGGAAAAATCAAACCATCATGAACATGGCCAGGAGTATGCTTGGAGAAAATAATTTGTCCAATGACTATTGGGCTGAAGCTATTTCCTATTTAGTTTACATACTGAACAAATCTCCAACAAGTGTCAAAGTTAAAGTACCTCAAGAGGCATGGAGTGTCACACAGTTAAATGTTTCTCACTTCATAATTTTTTGTTGCATTTCTTTTGCACATATCTCTAAAGATATGAGAAGGAAACTTGACAACATGAGTGAAAAATGCATCTTTATAGGATACATTGAAAAATGAAAAACCTGTAGATTATATAATCTAGTCACCAAGAAATTTCTGGTGAGGAAGGATGTCAATTTCTTAGAGAAAAAATCATGGAACGAGAAAGAAAATGTAAGTTTGGATAGTCAAAATCCAATGCAACAGATTGATGAGAAAACTAAAAATTTAGAACAACAAGCACATCAAACAAGACTTACAAGATTACAAGTACAAAGACAACAAGAACATTATGGAAATGGTTCTTCTTCCAATAAGGAATCATCCACTTCTGTAGAAAATAATAGAACAAGAAGCATAAGGGAAATTTATGAGAATAACATTGAGATTGATCAATAAGATAATTTTTCCTTACTATCATGTCATCCAAATTACTTTGAATAATCAATAAAAGAGGAACATTGGGTACAAGCCATGAATTAGGAAATTATGTTGGACAGTTGTTTTTCATTGATTTCAACCCTTGGAGAGTGATCTTGGAGATTGATGTCAACCCTTGGAGAGGTATAGAGATTTTGGATAGTTTATTGACATTTGTATGATTGAGATTGATGGTGAGTTAGTTGGGTACATTTGATGTAGTCTACATGTATCCCTAGAGGTGTAATTGCAGGTAATACTATCATAGATGGATAGTACACATCATGTCATTTCTGGTGATATGTGAAATGCCCATGGTTCCTCACATTTAGGGATATATGGCCTTGTGAAGTTGGAAGCCCTGAAGAGTTGTCAAGAAGCCCCTAGTTGTTTACAAGTCTTGGTGAAAGGGTAAAGTGGTTATAACAAGAAACCCATAAAATAAAGAAAGAGGTTACCTGGCACAAGTATAAATACACCTCAAGAGTATCTCATTTATACACACACACTTACATTGAATATCTATCTTATGAGTGTTATGTTATATCTTTTGGTAAATCTATTAGTGAATCTGAGATTGAAGTGGCAAAATTTCTCTAAGGAAGCGAAGGTGTGAAGGGCCAAAAGTATCGAAGTTGCAGAAAACTAGGAACCCTAGTTTTCTGAGGTTGTACATAGGCTGCAAGAGGATATATCACATACATATGCATACTATAAGATGACAGGTCATGTACATATGCAGGCTACTAGAGGACATATCGTGTATCTGAGGAAATGTTTGAAAAAGAAGGTATGATTGAGTTGCAACAAGGTTTGATGGTACATAGAAGTATGAGATGGTATGCTTCAGGTCTTCATGAGTAAAGGCATGTCATTTATGCATTTTTTCCGATCTTACATCTTGGATGATATGGAACATGCTTAAGGCATGTCTTGGAGGCCCTTGATGGTGCATGGTTGAGGTGATATTGTTACATGTTTGAGAGACATTTTTGGTACTTGGTATATGGTTGCCATGGTTCATTTTTAAAGGTACATATTTGTGATATTGAAATATACATGAGGCTTATCTTATGGTACATGGCATGATTAAGAGTGATATGATATATGGTTGAGACACTTGTTACTATATGGTATATGATATATGGTACATCGTATGGTACATGTGTTGATGTACATGGTTGATACATGGTATGATACATGATTGGTACTTGACATACATGGTTGATGGTTGAGGCATATGGTATAGGTTGAGGTGCATGATTGATACACGGTTTGGTATAGGTTGAGGTTCATGATTAATGCATGGTTTGGTGCAGGTGTTGGTGCATGGTTGATTCACGAATTGGTACAGGTGTTGGTGCATGGTTGATGCACTTGTTGTGGTGTAGGTTGCAGTACATGGTTGATTCTTGCTATGGTATAGGTTGACGGTTTGGTACATGATTTGGTACATGGTTGAGACACATATCTTATGATGGTATTTTGGTGATATTGGTACATGCTTGGTAGAGGCATGTGTTGGTGATGTTGAGAATTTTTTTTGAGATATTCTCTTAGTGATCTTGGCATGAGTTTTAGGCATATGTGAGTGGATTTGGTTTCATGGATGAGATAGTGGTTGGTTGGAAAAGTTGTTGTGACAGTGATTGGTGAAAATGACAGGTTGGATACAGTGACAGGTTGATAGTGACAATGATAGTGACAGTGTAAGTGATAGTGGTAGTGATTGTGGTAGTGATAATTGGTCTACACTTATACTTTAGGGTGGCAGGATGGGGCAAAAAAAGGGGGTTGTATCCTCCTTCCAGTTGGAGCTGGAGAATCAGTAAGTTAAAGCTTCCTTCAGGTTGGATCCTAAGAACTAGGTGGTTGTAGCCACCTTCCAGTTGGAGCCGGAGAACCCAAAGGGTAGTAGGATCCTTCTGGTTGGAGCCAGATAATTTAGGGAGTTGTATTTTCCTTCAGGTTGGATCATGAGAATAGGGGGTTGGAGAATTTGGAAGTTGGTTCTTCGTATGGATGAATTCTTGATATATATAAGAAAGCATTCTGTGGTTTTTTCCCATTTGGGTTTCCATGTAAATATTGGTATACTATATTCTTGATATGATTTTGATGTGATGTTGCTTATGTTTACATGCTTATGATATATATATATATATATATAGATAGATAGATAGGTAGATAGATAGATAGATAGATAGATGGATAGATAGATATTGGATGCACTCATAGATGATGCATTGATGATATATTGTTGAACATTGTTGATAAAGTGAAATAATATATATTGTGGTTAAAAGATAAAGTGAAATAATATATATTGTGGTTAAAAGTGGTATAAAGTGCTCATCCTAATTCACCCCCCTCTCAGTATTCCAAAAATTGGTATCAGAGCACGTTCCTTCAAGGAAACAATTTAACCACTGGAAGGAGATCATGAAGGATTTCATGGAATACAGTGAGAATGGAGTACCAATGTTTGATGCTCAGAGTGGTCTAGTGTATGAGATGTGGAGCAGAAGAACGAAATTGTTTTTGCAAGAACATGGATATGATATTTGATATTCACTTTTTACAGGATATAATGGTTCAAAGAAACCAAAGAATGAAGCCAAGAAGGAATTCGAGAAGAACAAAAAAATAACAATGGATTTCATAATGGAAGGATTACCTTATTCAGTAAATGACAAAATGGAAAAAATTTCACCAGTTAAATAAATTTGGGATAAGCTACATAATATATATTCTTATCCCATCACAGAGTCAAATATTACTAAAAAATATACATGTACATAACAAGAGGTAAGATCCTCATCGTGTTAGATACATTCAAAAGAAGAAGAGTTTGCAATCAACAGAAATGAGTTATTTTGCTTTAATTGTGAAAAGCACATACATCTTGAAATTGAATTCCCTTATTTGAAGATTGAAAGTGATGAGACATAACAACCCAATGAAAGAGAAGACAGTCCTGAGATTGAAAAGGAAAAGGATCTTAAAACAAAATTAATTAGTGCTATGGATGAACTAACCAACGAAAGGAAGAAGAACTAGTCACTTGAGCAACAATTAGCTAAGAATATATCTCAAGAATGTTTCGAAGATGCCCAACAGGTCATCATGAAACTAAAATATCATCTATAAGAAGTCAAAAATATTGAAGAAACATACAAAATTCATATGGAAGAGAAGCATTGTTTGGAAGCCAAAATAGAAGCATTAAATAAGGAAGCAATAAAAGATAAGCAGTATTTGGAAATCGAAAGAAAGGAAGAAGAAAATAGATAGAATATTTTGACAGACCATCTTAAGGAAATAACTGAAGAATTAAATCAACTTGAAGCAGAAGTTGATCAAGAAGAAAGAAGACTTGAAATGGAAATCATATCCTTGAAGATCCAAATTGAAGCAAAGAAAACAAAAGTCATGAAGATTCAAATGATGAAGAAAGAAGAAGAGTTTGAGAAGATTGAAGAAACATTTGTCACATTGAGAAGTAAAATCATCAAGCTTAGCAAGAAATTTGAAGAGACAAAAACATCAACATCAACACTAGAGAATGAAGAGAAGAATTCCAGGTTTCTAGAAAATAAGAATGAAGAAAATAGTAATATTTATGCATAAGTACTCAAAGGAAGAAATCATGGTCAACAAGAATCAAAGAAGAATGAAGATAAATATTCATCAAGACCTACCACATTCAGGAAGAAAATAATATTAAACCATAATGAAGGGATCCACAAAAGAGAATATCAAATAATCCAAGGCAGGAACTCATAAGAACTACGCAACAAAGAAGATCATTCACTCTGTTGATGCTTAAAAGAACAACGTTGGTGACGGCCACCCCACTCTCGGCAATGGGTCGCTCCACCAGGACCTTCTCTTTCCACGGCCCGAAGAGTCAATGCTCTTCCACTCCCACTCGGGAGTTCTATTGGCTTGTCCAGCTGTTCGATTCTTTTCTTCCTCACGCTGGTTCGTATGATGAATTTCTAATGTTGCGGGTGCTCCTGCATCAGTTGGGTACCATGCTCACAAATGTTTTCCAAGCCTTATTACTTAATTATATTAATAATACACCAGTAGGTGGGACCCCTTTTGTGACTTTTGGAACTATGGTAGAGAAGCGACACTTATATTTTGATTTCTTATGTGTTGGTTGCGACACCAATTCTATATATTATTCACTCCATATCATGGTTGAAATGCTTGTGATAAGAAATTCTAGGCAAGATAGTTAAAATAATGAAAAATGTGGCCTTGATTATCTCTTGCGAAATACGATATGTTTCTTTTATAGGTGAATGAATAATACTCCAGTTTGAATTTGATTTTACATGGATTATGTGGTGGATGGGTGGCCAGCCCAACCTTTTCTACAATTTTGGTGTGCATTGTTTTGATGGAAATGTTAGTGGCATCCCTAAGCAAATAAAAAATTGTTAATAAAATGGGGCCAAGGGTTGGTGCATTTTCGAATTTGGACATATGCAAACTTTGTATTATTCAGTTAGTATTGTTAAATGGAAATGGTAATGGAACATGAGATGGAAAACGCACTTGGCTCATACTAATATATGAATGAGGATCTAAAGGAAGAAGTGACGTGCAATAAATGCATGTCACTCAAACTCCCCTTGATCCCGCCACCCTAGTTATTCTTGCATTTTTTCTTTGTTAGTTGTTTCTTCTCTGCCTTGCCTAGTCGTGGAGGAAGTATACAACCTTGGTTTTTATCCTCGTGCAATATTTATAAGTATGGGGTTTTCTTACTTTTCCATCCACGATATTTTCTCTTCCCTTAAATCAAATGTTGTCTCTGATTGCTTGTGGTCTTTGTAATTCTCAATCTGTTGTGATGTTTTTGGAACTGTGTATTTATGGTTGCATCCTTGGTTTCCTGTGATGTTTGTTCTAAGATTGTTGGCATTAAAAAATGGTCATGGTGTCCTTGTTGTGTGTAATTTTTTGCAGATAATTGATGGGTAAAATTTGAGGTAGATCCTACCTTACCTATGTTTTTTTATAGTGGGTTTGGAATCCCTTTTGAAATGGGTTATCTCATTCAATCTTACCTCTCAATTTTGTGAATACCCCACCTATAGATTGACATTGTTGGTATCTATGGTTAGTATACCCGCACCATATTTCAATCCTATGGATGTTTTAGTGAAATATGACTAAACCCTTCCATGCCTTGTCCTGGAAAAACCCTCAGTTGTTAGCCTACCTTCTTATGACCTCACTATCATTGTTGTGTAGTGAACACTATACAGATCTGAGAACATTTCTTACCCATATTTTGATGGGATCATTATTTGTGCTATTTTGGTTGGGCATAGGTTTTTATTTGGTCACTCGTTATGTTGTGTTTAAGGACATGTTGGTTTCACTTGTTCTTTGGAAGTTATAGTTTGTTATACAAATCTCATGCAGTCGATAGAAGTGTTGTGAGTTATTGTTATCTGTGATCGATTATCATAAGTAACCTATGGAATGACTTGTTTATGCTATTCAACTACCAAACCCTATGTTTAAATTTCCTCGTTGTCTCTACCCTTATTGTCATTGATATATATAGAACCCTACACTTTATAGTGAAAGTGTTGCTTACTCCAGTTTGAGTTGATGAGATCAGTTTTTTTGCTCAGTTACTTGGGAACAAGTTTACTTGGTTCCTTGCTTGTTAATTGTGGAAAGGATTTTGTCCTCACATATTCATTGAAAGTTATAGTTGTTGAATCTTGTGTTCCCGATAACAAATTTTATTTTTATTGGTTCAATCGTTATGTTTATTGTTAAAGAAAAAAATCACCTTTGTTAGAAATGTTTGAGTCTCGAATCAAGTAATAATGCCCAGAATAAAATTAGAAGAAGTTACATTGAAAAATGGTTAGATTAATGATGTATATGAGTTTGTTTGGGAGCACTGTGCATGAACCTATAGGATTTAAAGGATTATTACTGGGGTTGATGTTATAAACCATGGATCAAATACTATTGTTGTATTCATGTAGCAATTATAATGATGTTTTTCATTTCTGTTATATAATGAAAAAGTGGTTACAATGGTTACTATGGTTAAAACATTTTGGGCATATCAAATAGTTTATTGTGTAAAATAATTTGAAGGCCAGTGAGCAATTTTGTTAAAGGAAGCATGAGTTTGGATTATTGTTTTGGAAACATAATACTGTTTAAACTTTGAAATTATGGACAGAGATAAATTTTGATTGCATCAGAGGTAGCATGTTTGATTTATTTTCACTTGAACACTATCTGTAAATTTTCCCTATCATTCTACCATTTTTATCTAATTACATTCCCTCCATGATCTCGATTTCACATATTGCATCCATGGTCAATGATATAAATTTTAAAATAAAAATTCTGTGTGGAAGTGAAAGAAAGATAACATAGCAAGGGTTGTTGACTAATATTATTGATATTTTTATACACAGTTAATTGTTTGGTTAATTGTTGAACAATATTTGTATATCAGTCCCCTATCATTCTACCATTTTTCGCTAATTACACCTATTGGACACACCTACCACACTTAGAGGGGGGGTGAATGAGTGTG
>CBVK0100852167.1:0-10610 GCA_900067695.1 Picea abies | reverse complement strand
TATAAACACAACTAAAAGTAAAAGACCTCTGAATCAGGAAGATAATCAGGTTCCACAACCAACATTGCTCTCTCTCTTTGTTGGTTTGTGTTTCTCAACAGGTTCAACATCCCGCAGACCTTGAGATGGAGCAAGGACGACATTAGCAAGGATCAAACACCGGTTAAACGGTATGTCATTTATCCTTCATTGAACTAGTATTTATTACAATGGAAATCTAAGGAAAAATTTGTATTATGTCATGTTTTATTCTAATTTCTTGTTGAAGTTAGGGAGACTAGTTTGTCTCAGCACTTACCGATTTGTCCAATAAAAAAATTGGCAAATCCACTGGGGAACGTCATTTTTTGGTATTTGCTTATTTTTTCTTTTGGCTTGCCTGCTTTTGTTGATTTTTCATTCTCTGAGTCACTGGGTGATCCAAGTTGACTCTCAGATACTGAAAGTTCATTGAAAAACCTTGTCATCTTTTTAATTTTTCTCAAGTTTCAGTCATCGTCGCACCCCACTGTGAGAACCAATGCGATGACATTGTACTGTGTCCTTCTATTTCCTGCGACGATACCTAAATGTCACACTGTGTCACACTATGACCTGTGACGATTGTGAAAATTTTTGAGTGACAATCTTTCTCTTTACCCAAATTTTTTGTTCTGTTGAATGATTGTTCACAACTTGGTTTGCAATTTTTAGTTGATCTTGATCATTTTTTCAATTTTATACATTCTTTCTCATAAGCTTCAAAGTTATATCTTTCACTTGTTGTTGCAAGGGTATAATCTCTGGGTTTCATCCTTGAGTGTTTGTCAGTCAAGTTATTAATGATATTTTCTAAGTTTTTGACTTTTTTTTATTATGTTATCACATGGAATTGATTGGGTCAATTCATCCTTTAGGTTTTTGATTTTTAGCTTTAGTGTTGTTTAATTTTTTATTTTCCTCTTCCTTATAGTCATTTTGGGTCTTAGCACAAATAATATGAGTGTGGATGTTGGTCCATTACCCTTGGGTTATATCTTCATTTTTATGATAAGATTGGACAAGTCATTATCCTTATGCCTCCACCACCACCCTGACATGTCACCACTTCCATGATGTACTAAAATACCTCCACCTTATCCCTCTACCCATTTTAAGGTCAAATCAGGTTCTTTTTGTATGATGTCATCTCATCAGATAGTTCGTAGCGCATCTCAAGTACACTTTGCTCTCATCACCATAATTGCACTTATGATTCTTTCTCAGTCGATCCCCTTGTTTTAAACACTTATGTTTTTAAGGAAATAACCTTGGATTTCATCATTTAAATCTTCTCTAACTGTTTTTACAAGATTTCAAATTGCTCCTAGCTCAGCGCTGCAAAAACTGGTGTTTTCAGATAGGCGCTACGAAAATTGCTGCGAACTGGATGGCGAAAGTGAGTTGGAGATTAGACAAGTCGTAGATGGATTCATCCAAGCTCAAGCATATCAATTTTCAAGCCTCAACCTCCAGGTACTCCATGAGCATTTTAAGCTTTGTTGAAGGACAGTAAAGGCTATTTTTTATCATTTCTTCTCCTAGGTGTTGCGAATTGGTGGTCCACACTGCCAACTATCCCTCTTACCTATGTTATCGTAATTCTCAACCATTTGCAAATCTCTCAGCCTATTTTTACTAAATCTTAAACAAACCTTGTTGTCATGCCACCTTTCCTAGCCCATATTTGGCTTTTGTTGCTTATGTTGTTAGCTCTGATGTGAATCCCATGTTTTGGCGCTACAAACTCTGTGCAGCAACTTAGCACATCCATTCACCTACCTCACAACCTATACCAGATGGTTACCATCAATATTTCCATTCTAATTCAAGTCTAAAGTCTATCTATTCTGGATTTTTTTTTTTTTAAAGGGACTTTTGCTGGTAAAGTTATGATGATTTTGTAAAAGTGATGGTGAAGTATTGAACAAAATTCTTTTTCAAGCAAGCTTTCTCCTTGTATCTCCATTTTCCTGTATAGTCTTCTTTCATTTTCTGACTATTAGCTGCCCTTTCATAAGCCTGAAGATCAAATAGGTTGAAGAACACTGAATCCTTAGATAGAACCATCCTTTGAAAGAGATATTCCATCAAACCCTAAATCCTCTATTTTCTTGTTGTGTCTCTTGCATCACTCAAATTGTTGATTTAGTTTTCTTCCTATAACATCAATGGATACTCCACAACAGAAGAAGGCTCACAAGGGTGGGGGCATTGTGAGGACCAAACCCTATGACATGAAACTATTTGTTGTTGAACCTCTGATCAGGAGGTCTTCCAAAGAGTGGGATGTTTCAATTTCTGTCAGAAAATGCAGAGGGGGCACCCTGAGGTAGCTAGAGAATTTGCCTTGAATTTTGATGGAACCAAAACTAAAGTTGGGACTCTTGAACTTGATTGAATTTTGATGGAACCAAAACTAAAGTTGGGACTCTTGAACTTGAAGTATCTGAAGAAACCATAGCAACAACTACTGAAATACCAAATACCAATGAAAGGTGGTTTAAGGCCATGAATATAAATGTATCCTTCTCCAAAGAATTCCTTAAACCAGAACGTCAGGGAGATAACCTATCAAAGGGAGTGCCTAGGAGCCACATGGTTGAAGGATTTGATAAGATGCTAAGGGTGATCAAAATATATTTTACCTATGAGGGAAGGTTCAATATGATTTATCAGTACCACATTAGACTTTTGATGCACTTCACATGCAAAGACCTCATGAATCTCCCTTTCTATTTGTTTAGAAGCATTGGAAAAATGGTTGATAGGGTCTAAGCTAAGTCCAAGGTAGTTGACACAAGTGTTTTTCACTCACGGTTGATTAAAATGCTTGTGATGGAGGAGTTGAAGAAGAAAAACATTAACTGGGCCCAGTTCATTGCCTCTGCACATTTGCAATTGAATGTTGCTCCTACTCCATAATCCAAAGTGCAAATTCCTTTTCAACCTGACAACATTGTTCACATAGAGACACGTAGGAAGAGGAAGAGAAAAGACATTGCTAAAAATGATGAGGCTCCTAAGGAACAAGAAGAAGAAGGGGGATCTCATTACTCTCAATAAAGGGATTTTTCACCCAAACCAGCTCTAGAAACAACAGAAACTCCATCGACTAGAGCCACATGCAAAAAAGGAAGGAGGCTACTCTTCCCCTCACCAACTATTGCAGTTGAATCTAAATCTAAGAGGCTCTTCACCAGGTCATCAACAAAGAAGGAAAGTGTTAAAAAAGTGGACATAATAGAAGCTCCAATCAAGAGAAAGGGTAAAGGTAAAGTTGAGTTGTTGAAAAACATATTGAGGTCATAGACATAACCACTCCCCCAAAAAACCCTACCTTCAAAAGACTGAACAAATAGCTCAAAGAAGTCAGCAAGGAGATTGCTAACTTGAAGGGAGAAGGGTTGGCTGAGAGAAAAAAGTTGAGTGGCCTTATGGATATGTATCGGGAAACTATTGATGAGGCCAGGTTTGTAGCAAAGAGATTTTTGCCCCTCCATAGGAAACTTAAGAATTTATACAGACAAAATAGGGATTTCCAAACTCGGATCAGAAGACTTAAGCTGGAGCTGCAACCTTTTAAGGAAGATCTAGCCCAAAGAAATTTGAATATGCTAGCCCAAGCTACCACAAGGAGTTCCAGGCTCAGAAAGTGATGGTTGAAATACCTTAATAAATCTCAGTTTTGGAAATGATTTCTCCTTGATTTTTTGAAGATTTTTGAGGAAGTATGTTGCTTATAACTAAGTTTTTCACTCATACACCACATTATGAGGCTTCTACAGGCATACCTTACTCTGGAGAAATTTTTTGGGTGTTTTGGGGCTTAAACTAGACTAATTGGGTAGCTACAAGACAATTCACAACGCCTGGAGCTACGAACTAGTTTATACAGTCAAACGCTACAAATTTTGCTACGAACTTTGCTGTGAATTGGGTGATACAGTCAGCGCTAGAGGATACACTGCAAAATCATATTTTGATGGTTTCAAGAGGATCAAGGATCGCCAGATGGCTAGGGGAGCATGGTACAACTATTTGGAGGTCAGTTTAAAGCTGGAGGATACCTGGAAAGAAATGGAATGCACTCAAATGAAACCTCATTATACATGATTAAGGTGTTAGGATAGTTTCCAAAATTAGCCTTTTTTATAGAAGTTTGTTATTTCCAGTTTGTACATGTTTAATTACCTCGGTTTAAGATGGAAGAATCCTATGTTAGAGGATGAAACTCACATTGTATGTTATTTTTCCCTATCTAGGCTATAAAAGGAGCATTAGGAGACATTTTGTGGGTTCGAATGGTTGATGTAAAAGACTCTTTTGGTGATATTAATGTAACAGAGCTTACTCTGGTTTGATGTATCGGACTTGATGAAATTTTGTTTAATGGAAGTCAATTTTCTCTCTCGCCATCTTATCTCTCTCTCACTCTGAAATTTCACTATCATTGAATGATTCAAATGATGTTTTGTAGTTGTATTACAATGAAGCTTTGATTGTGATGGTGTTATAACTTTCTCAGAGTTTTTTAGCTTGGATTTAAGAAGCTCTTGTATCTTAAGTTTTTCTCTCCTTTGTCTATTGGTAAAGCCTGATGCTAGTGGTAGAGTCACTTCATTTTTCTTACTAAGTCTTCCTTCTATCCACACTAATCCTAAAAACCCTAACCTAAGTTAAACAATACCTATTTTGTTGATGCATTTCATCTAGAATTTCCTGTGTTTTGACATTGTTGATATGAGTTTTATCCATTTGAAACCACATTTTAAGATTTATCTCATAAACCTATTGATGGGTACTGAGCTTTCACTTTAGTAGTCAAAGTGTAACTTTTAGTGCTAACAATACCAACAAAGGCAATATATAAGTTACAGGTTAGCATCGTGCAGGAGATTCAATCCAAAGTAAGGTCTGACACGACGAATCTACAAATAGAATAGGAAGCAAATACGGCACTAAAGGAAGCCATTAGCCAGGAAGGGCAGAGGAAAGAGATAGCGCAATAAAAACTGGACCAGATGGTGACCCAGATAGACATAGTCTTTCAAGCTATCTCATATCTCAGATGACACAGTATCAGAGGAAACATCTTCGGAGAAGAAGGTAACAAAGATAGCGCAGAATGTACAACAATATAAGGAGCAGATCAAGGAACTAGAGGAGCGTGCAGTACCTACGACTCCCCCAACAGTTCAAGCAGAAAGAGAGAAAGACGTGACATCCATTGTAGAAAACATCGCACAAAATATACATAGGGTTGCAAAACTGCTAGAGAAGAACGACCAGCTATGGACCCAGCTATTAGAATATGAGAGCCTACAAGAGCTGCAAGGAAAGGAAATAAATTCCATGCAACAATGGCAGATATCAAGTAGAGACAAAGTACAATGTCCCTGCCAGAGAATATTAAGACGACCACAGAAATGAAGAACCTTGAGGTAGAAGAAAAAGAGGTACAAGCACAAAAAATCACACGACAGGCTTAGTTGAAGCCCCTACAGGAAAAGGCAGAACAATTGGTCGTGGAAATCGATGCAGCGAAAGCATGCCTCGAATTGATAGGCTTGGATGGGGGTGAGATATTAAGACCTCCAGTCACTATGTAGGTGGTCGAATCCATGACAAAAAAGAGAAGCCAGGCTTATGAGAAGTGCCAACAGATAGTAGACATGTACAAAGCACTGGCACAAGCATTGGCAGACACAGGAGTTAGACAATGACTCGGGATGAGTAACGATGTTTGTGTTGGGGGCCTGTTGGGTGCAGGACAGATTTGTGGGAAAGGCATGATGTGGGAGGTAAATTCCCATGCAGAAGGATTGACACGTGCAAAACAGACGCACATGAAAAATAGGAAGACGTGCGAGGCACACATGCAAGAAGACCTAGTCAGGATAGGGTTAGGGTTTTGGTAAGAGAATGTAATGGCTAGTGAGCCGAAAATATGTATAAATAGGTACCTAGGAGATCTAGATAAGGGGTTGGTTCAGGGTTGGTTGAAGGATAGCGTGTTCAACCATTGTTAGTAGTTGTTATTGCTTAATGCGACTGTAAGTCCGATCCAATTTTTTAAGTTGTTGAGCTAGGAAGAGGGATTAAGGTAGATTTTGAGGGTTAGATCGCAAGTTGAGGATCCTGGTGCGATCTAGTCCACTTCATTGTAATATCTTGACATGTATTGAGGAAGAGTTGTAATGTGCATGGAGCTATAGATTGGAATCAAAGATAATAAAAGAGCAAAATAGCCAAATCTTTGTGGACGTAGCCGACGAGTGGTGAACCATGGTAGATCTTGCATTGTGTGACTGAATGTTATGTATCTTCTCTGATGTTTATTATTAGATGTTAGATAATTAATAAAGGAATTAGTTAGATCTGATTTTTTACATGCACAAGTAAGAATGAAAGTGTAATGAATCTAGATGTATGAACTAGTGAATGATAAAAGGGCATTGAGGTTAATTGCAGATCCCCATTCATTCCCAGGCTGCAAGAATCTGAGCATTGTAGCCACCCATAAGACTATCTTGGGTGATACTACGCAGTCCATCTTGTGCGCTGAATTTCCTTCTGGTTTACCAGGAGGGCCAATAGTTTTGGATGGATTTTGTTGGAAGCTTGTTTAAATCTGAACCTAGGTCAACTTATGACATTAAAGTAAGATTAGATTAGATAAAGTAGAAACCAACATAGGTTCTTTGGACATTAGTAAACCATTTTTGCGGATTAAAATGAATCATTTTGGCATTAATGGATGCATTAAAATCATATATAATAGAGACCCATGATGAGCAAACATAATTCTATTATGGTAAAGCACTATTCAAAACTAGACCTAGACTTTAATTTAAAAATGCCTTTGTGTGCAAATTGAGGTCTCGATTGAAATGATATGTTGATCTCTAGAAAGGGTTGCTTGTATATATTTGGGGCCTACTAAATCTACGCAATAGATGAATTCTAATTATAAGGTCCACAAGTATGAAAATCCACATTTATAAATTCTTGACAATGAGAAAATTTAAATTTCATTGGTAATGAATGCTATGAAGCTAACACTAAATTTAGATGTGTAACCACTCATCCAAAGCCTCATATATCCTATATTCTCTTAAAGAAAAACCACTTGACCATCTCACATTATATGAGTGAATTCTCATCTTTCGAAGTCAGGTAACCTACCATGTTGCAATTAACTTCCTTGATTCAATTCGAATAATTTGAACTGTAAGGTTCAAATCCTCTTGACAAATTATTGGAGAACCTATTGATGGAAATATTAAAAGACTTTGTTGAATTCTTGGCTCTAATTTCGTTCTCTTGACATATTTAAAGGGCCACAATTCACCTTTAATTTTCTCCAAGGGTCATTTCCAATATGTGCTAATGGTTAAATTTTACTCTACCCTGATGGTAACCTTGGGAGTTCTTGAAAAATTTCTCTCAAAATGTTTAATATTTTTCCAATGGCTTTGCCATCATACCATTACCAAAATTCAAACGTCAAGATTGAAAATGTCCCAATGGCTTGTCATTGGGCATTACTAAAATATTTGTATGACAGATTTTCAAGTGTCTCATGGCATCTTTGGTTTTATCCCAATGAACCATTCGAATCATCTTCAAGATTGCCCTAATGACATCTTTGGTCTTATCTCAATGAACGATCAATCCCATCTTCAAGATTATCATAGTGGTATCATTGGTTTTATCCTGATGAACCATCAAGCCTATCTTCAAGATTGTCATGATGGCATGTTTAAAGATCATCTGATGACCTTTTTTAATTTCACTTTGATAAGTCTGATATGGATGCTAAAGAACGAAATGAGCTCATAAGCCTTATCAACAACCTAATCAATCTTCAAAATGACCATATATGTTTAATATCTCCCATAGGTATGTTGTGCTTGAGATTATCGAGCGAATGATTTTTTAGCCTTATGAAACATGTATCGACTTAAATTTTATGTGGCTTTGAAAGACATTTTTACAACTTTTTGTATTCCACTGGGCATAATTCATCATAGGCTTTTGACGAACATTATATATATTATGTGGTGAGTTACAACACATTTTCAAACATTGAGGATGAGAAGAGGCATGGTATATCAAAAATATCATCATAGCATGATTTCAACTTGATGGTACAATGCACAACAAAGTGACACAACTACTATCCTATGATACTATTTATCCATTTGAGTGTGGCACGTCTGAGAAACTTTTCCATTCAAAATGTTTGAGAGATAGTTAGTAGGACATCAAAGAACATATAGTCTTGATCATTCACATGAATATTTGTTGTCAATAAGCACCATTTTTATGTGATGGATATAAAAATCACTCATATTTGTTTCAACCTATGAGGCATATGGTGCTCAACCCTCTCATATCGAACATGGCAAAGGATAAATTTTACTCTCCATTTCTAAGCACATGTAAGATCTATAAGGTAAAAAACTAGTCCAATCATGATTCACACTCCAATGTCTGAGCAATCTCCTGCATAACTTTTTTAAATGGAAATATTAATAGCCTATAAATATGCTCATAATGACTAGTTTCCAAGATAGATGAGTCACCACTATTCATAAAGCTTTGTGGGTTGGAATGTATGAAGTTTGTGATTCAAATTTGATTTTATAAAGCTTGAGGAAACACAACATTCAAAACAAGAAGAAACATTAATTTATCATATTCACATCACAATGAGAATTGGTGGTAGAGATTGAGGTTTAGTAAATTGACCTTTTTCTATGGATGAATGTAGACGATCGAATTAGTGACTATCATTAATCCTTCATAATTACTAGTAGTGGGTGATTTGAAAACGAAGGCCATTAATCAATTAGTTATCTCCAACTATATGTAGTTAGTGTGCACATTTATATTCAGAGGCCAGTGCTTTTTTTGACATGTAATTAGTGTGGATACATCATCATCCACAATAGTGGACACTTCCCAATTTTCTAGAATAAGTGAAAGTCAACATTCAATCCACTTACCAACCATAAAAGAGGTAAGTCAGTTTCATCCATCTACTATCCATGAATTTGTTGCAGTGCTCAAGCCTCAAACACACATATGAACTTTCATAGTCCTAGGATAGTTAGTGATAGAATGCATTGTTTAAATTTAGCATGACCAAAAAGCTATGTTTTGAATGGAATTGTTCTACCCACAAAATGGGAAATAAATCACTGTTGGTTTATATAAAATGATGCTTTCGTGCATTTTTCAGTGCACTGTGCACTTATACTCGTGCTCCTTCATGTGAGGTTTGGATTTTCCCCTGGATTTGATTTGGGTCTGGCTCTTCTTTTGATTTAGGCCTGGATCTTCTTTCAATTCTATTAGAGTTATTCTAATGGGTTGATTAGGGTGTAGTTTTGGGCATATGTTGTTTGACAAAACAAGGTATTTCCACATAGGACAAACACATTAAACAAACACTCACAAAACTAGATCAAAAATCAATATGCCAATGTTTTACGTGGTTAAAACTCTCAAAGATGGAAATAATCCACTACCCTAGCCAATGTGGCCGCTTGAGACAATAGTAATGCAAAAGGAAAATATTTTACATAAGATCTTCTCATAATCAATCTTTAGCAAATGACCCTCCATGCTCTTTAAATAGAGATCATGGAACAATCAAGTGTTAAGCCATAGATAAATATAGCTCTTAGTATTGAGGAGAATATGAACTGTCGAATTGTGAAAAATCCCAAGCCCTAGGTTACTAAAGTCCTTATGATCTCAATCAAACAAGTATATTGTTGATACCATTAATCACACAATAGGTTAAAATCAAATAGTGGAAGCATAAAAATTAATTTCACACAACACATATAATTACTCCTTAAAAACTAGTTTTTCATTCCTTTGAAAAACTTACAAGGAAACCTCCACAAGTCGCCCAGAAAACAACATTGCACAGATACCAAAAAACATCTCAAACTTAGTGGAATAACCTGTTGGGGAAGTACATCCTATCCGTAAGGGCTATATGGATGTTGATATATCTCTTTCCATACAATTGTATGGATCCATATGGTACTGAAGGACTTTTCAATTACTTCCTAATTGAATTAGTAAGCAATCGAAGAGTTGTGAATTTAATTATCAATCTGAGGTTGTATTGAACTTATGAATTGTTGTGCACTTAATATGCAAGTATAATGTTGTAATTTCTAATGAGTTGTACATGAATGTCACAAGGAAATATATCAAAATGCTTTAGCAAGTCACTGAATTAAACCATATCAAATCCACACTTGCAAGAATGAAAACATGTGTTTGTAGGAAAGTAAATGCCACACTTGTGAGAAAGTAAATCATTCTTGCAATAAAGTAAATCACACTTGCAGAAAAGTAAATCACTCTTGCAGGAAGGTAAATCAAACTTGACGAAAAGTAAATCATGCTTGTGGAAAAGTAAATCACTCTTGCAAGAAAGTAAATCACACTTGTGGAAAATTAAATCACTCTTGTAGGAAAGTAATGTTGGATTATTGAGAGGGGGGGTGAATTAGTAATAGAGCAATTTAATCCTTTTTAACCATATAACCCAAGTGTTATAT
>CBVK0100852166.1:0-10610 GCA_900067695.1 Picea abies | reverse complement strand
TTAATTCTTAATACCATGGGAAAATACTGCAAATACCATTGGAAAATACTCCAAGCCATGGGAAAATATCCCAAACTGATGGGTTTGAAACTGTCATTTCAGTTTTCACTTTTTCACTTGCACCCCATCATTATCAACATACTTGTGTACCTATATATATAAATCAATCTTGTAAGTACTATGTGTATTGTATTGTTGTAATATGAAATCAATGACATCATTAATCCTTTTACATCAATGGAAATAATTCCAACAGTTGAGTGCTTGGATTATCACCAACAAGTCTCCTTCCACAATGAGATTGTTATATCCAATTCCTTATACTACATGTATCCCTTCACCATGAACTCATCACACCTTCTTTCCCACCAGTTTTTGATGTCAAACTTAAAGATGTGATGTTGCATCCTCTGAAAACTCACTTAAAAGTCAAGTCCTGACAACAAAACCATTTTTCAGTGTAAAATTGGATACCGGGGTTCTCATAGGTTACCAACAAAGATACCGTTGTAGTCTAGTAGCGTTGGAATATTCAACCTTCCGCAAGGGAAGGAGTTCTCACCAGAATCATTGTCGAGACTTGCATGTAATGAAGTGAGTTAAAGAGGACACACCATCAGATATGGCGTATTACAAAGTATATTCATCCTTAAATATGAATGACCATGTCATTAGAAGTCTAAATCAGGTTATGCATCTGATAATCCATGTTGCACAACATAAAGATAAGTGCATGCATGACAAATTCTTTTTAAACAATGTCACAACTATAAATTACACAAAAATGGATAGGTTGCACAGAAATAAGATCATGCATTCTTCCATATCACAAATTGCTTTTTGTATGCCCGAGTAATCTATTTTTCATTATTATATCTCAAACTAGTGTACATGGAATAGGTCTTTCATATCACGGCTTATAAAACATATCTAGAGTCAACTTGTTCACTTAGAAAATAGGAAAAATTGGAAGCAAACATATCTAAAGCAATGCAATAGCAAGAGATAAGCCAACCAGTAAAAGAAAAAGTGCAACTAGTGTAACAAGTAACCCTTTCCCATTACATTTTCCCCAATTTATATCATTCGCTTGACTATTTCTTGATTCTACTTCTATGGTTTCTTGATTCTTCTTTTGTTGATTTTCCTGTTTTGTATTTTCCTGCACTCGAAGCTTCTAGAACTTTTTTCTTCTTCCTCCAGCTGGTATATGATCTGTATTTACTGCTGGCATGTTGGAAGTTAGCTTTCTGCCACTTAGATTTCTCGTTGTTGTGCTCTATGGTTCTGAAAAAATGTTATAATTTCATAAAATTGGGTGGTCTCTAAAACAAAGGGCCCAACAAATACAAAGATATTTTTTCATGGAAATATGAAATTGTAAAATTCTTTTCATACTAATATCATTTGGCATGTCATACCAATGAATCTCGACACCAATCCCTTTCAATGGAAATTAGGAAAATGCATCCAAATTTGGAACCTCTAGTGAAAGGGGAATTAAACAAATTATTAATTGCTAAAAATATTTTCCCTTCAAGACATACACAATGATAGTCAATCTAGTTCCTATGAGAAAGAAAAATGGAGATATTAGACTATGTGTAGACTTCAGAAATTTGAATAGAGCTTCTGAGAAGGATACCTATCATGTTCCTCCTATGGAACAAATTTTACAGTGTGTCTTTGGATATGAGATGTTATCACTCCTAGACGGTTTCTGAGGATATAATTAATTATTGGTTTCCCATGATTATCATTTTAAGACTATGTTTAGGACTAAATGGGGTACATATGCCTATAGAAAAATGCCTTTCGTATTGATAAATGATGGAGCTATTTTTCAGAGAGCTATAGACATAACCTTCAGAGGACTGATTGGTAAATTTGTTGTGGTATACCTAGATGATGTTAGTAGTTACTATGTTTTATAAGAATAAAAAAAATCATGTCCATTATCTCAAGCAACTTTGTGATGGATGTAGAAGATACAATATTTCTCTGAATCCTAGGAAGTTCATTTTCGTAATAAATGAAGGTAAAATTTTGGGATTACTTTTATCTAAAGAAAGGATAATGATTGATCCAGGAAGGAAAGAGGCCATCTCAAATATTTCCTTTCCACACAACAAGAAATCAATGTAATATTTCCTTGGAAAAATTAATTTTGTCCACAGATTTGTTCCAAGTTTCTTTGAGACAATAAGATCTCTATAGGACATGATCAAGAAAAATGTTGAATTTAAGTGGGGTATTAAGGAAAAATAATTCTTCATTAGAATCAAAGAGGAAATAGAAAAATCACCATCCCTAATGAGCCATGATTTTAATAGGGATTTCATATTATATTCCTTTGCTTCTAATATTGCATTTGCAGATTTTCTCACATAGAAAAAAATGATGAAGGGAGTGAATTTCTTGTTGCATTCATGAGTTTAGGACTGTGGGGGAATATCTCAACTACCTTGAAGTACATAAACATGATTATGTTTTTTTTTTTTAAGTAGTAAAACACTTCAGTCCTTACCTATTGAAGTCCAGAACCAAAATAGTAGTGCCCTATTTTGCAGTAAGAAACATACTAGTACAAAAATATATGGGATACAAAAGAGCTCACTGGATGACTGCTTTGCAGGAATATGATTTGGAAATTAGTCTTCCTAATATAGTAAAAGGGAAAGGACTTTTCAAACTTGTAGCAAAGTAAAAAGGAGCACATAGTGATGAATAGAAATTGTATAATGAAGTGGATTTAATTGAGAATGATTTCTATTACATCCATGCTCCAATTGATTCCTGGTACATGAGCTAAAATATTTCCTAAATCATGGTAGTTCCCCCCCATAAATGAAACCCAGAAAGACGAGAGCTCTCATATTGAAATATGCACATTACCATCTTATCAATGGAATTATTTTCAGAAGAAATTATGATAATGCTCTGTTGAGATGCCTTGAAAGATATGATGTGGAAAGGGTTTTATAGGAACTGAATGATGGTCCCACTAGAGGACAATTTGGATGGGACACCACATCAGACAAAGTTCTCAGGGAAGGATATTATTGGCCTACAATGTTCAAGGATTCCCATGCATATTCTAGGAAATGTGATGTTTGTCAAAAGTTAGCTAGAAGGGAGAAGAATCCTACATTCCCTTTACAATCTATTTCAGTTGACAACCTTTTTCAACAATGGGGCTTAGAAATCATTGGGAAGATAAATCTCAACTCATATTAGCTCCAAAAATATATCTTGACTACAACTGATTGCTTCTCCAAGTGGACTAAAGAAATGCTTTTGAAAATTGTAAATAAGAACCAGATGATTTCTTTCCTTGAATCACACACAATTACCAAGTTTGTTGTTCCTCAATCTTTAGTATTTGATAATGAAAAATAATTTTGTCACTAAATTTTATTGAATTTTCTCCTGAAAATAATATTAAAATCAAATATGAAGCCAATTACTACCTCTATGGAAATGTTCTAGCAGAATCTACTAATAAAAATCTTATCAGAATTATGAAAAATATTGTAGCCAACCATCAGAGGAGTTGGCATATAGCTTTACCAAATGTGTTATGAGTTGATAGAGTAACTCTAAAAGAATCCTTATGGAATTATCATTTATTCCTACTGTATGGTAAGGAAGGTATTTTACCTACCCATATCTTATTTTCTTCCCTTCAACTATCGCAGTCTTCCCAAGAAGAAAATTGTCCATTTATGCAACACATATTGAATCCTCTTCTTAAGTTGGAAGAAGAAAGACAAAAAACAAAAAGAAAATTAGATCAACTTCAATAGCTAGTCAAACATTGGTTAGATAAAAGCTTTGTCAATAGTAAGGGCTTCCAGGTTGGAGACCTAGTTCTCAAATTGGACAAATCCAATGAAACTAAAGGAAAACATACTAAGTTTCAGCATATATGTCTTGGTCCATATCAAATTCATGAAAGAATTGAAATTGAGACCTTAAAAATCAAAACTTTGGAAGGGGAGATTGAAGAACTCCCCATAAATGGCCAAATCCTCAAGAAGTATTTTTCATGATCACCTATGGTGATGTAGTCATGTACATAGTAGCTCTCTTTTCATTTTATTTCCTTTTAAGAATTTAGATTTCTATCAGAATACATATGTAATGTTTTTTACTTGTATTTTCCTTGTGTCTTTTGGATTGATTTTGAATTGATAACTTTGTTTTACTTTCAACCAACCTTGTAGATCATTTTGGCATATTGTAATAAAGATATCATCCATTGTGTGAAAAATGGAAAAGAAATATCCTCTATAAAATTTGTCTCAAAGATACCAAAAAATGGAGAATATTCTCTATATAATATAATGTGGAGTGAGGGGATCAAGGTCAAACAACGGAAACCTAGACATGAACACATCTTGTAAAATACTAATAAATTATTAGGTTATGCATTACAGAAAAATACAACAAAGTTAGATTTAAATGTGGTATCTTCCTTTCCATGGTGTTACCCTCATGATGAGCTTCGGGGATTACATGCAAGTAGAATAATATCCTATATGTGTCTTTTGGGTATTATATGTAAGCTCCATTCACCACACACTAAAATGTTAAATCTTTTATGCCTTCAGGAGGTAGAACCATTATGACAATAAGTATTCACAATGCCATCATATCTAAGCAACTCTCATATTGTTGATTTTTGTAGCTTCGGGAGGTATTTTCACTAGAGACCAAGGTGCCAGGCATGTGGGAATTTTTTGTTGGCACCAGTTTTGAATTTCAATGAAATCGGCCTAGAAATGAGATTATGACCTCATGAGCAAGTTGATGGGATTTGTGGGTTTGTGTGGGGATGCCACACCTACAAAGAGGAATAAGATATTCTAATTAATTGTTGAGTTTAGGAAGGGATCCTAAAATCACTCATTGGAATCCTATATAAAGGAGATATGTCACTGTGACATTAGATCATCAGTGTACATAATGGAGATAGTATAAGTGAGTTTGCACTTGTTCTAGGAGGCTTGGTGATTTCATGAAAGGGAAATTCTGTTAGGGGAGAAAATCTAGCCTAAGGTTGAGGGCTCTCTACTTTATGTTCTTGGCAGGGAAAAACACACCTCACATGTTGGAGAGAGAGACAAGCTCAGAAGGAAGATATTGTATGAAGTGGAGAGATCCATACAAAATGTATATACAATTTTTCACATGTGCACAGGTTACAGTGGGAACAATCATGCATGTATGCGGGTTGTTTTAGGAACAATCACATATGTACGTGGGTTGTTGTAGGAACATACACATACATCTATACAATCTCTTATGGGTAGGGGCAGGCATGTACATGATGACGACAGGTGTCCTCATTAGGTTATACAAGTGGTCTGTAGCAGATTTGCGGGAAAATAATATTTCTAGGATATTGTTGAGGTTTGGTTTTCTTATTTGTATGATTATTGGAGAACAAGGTTGTTCTCAGTTTTGGTGAATTTGGAGGACAAGTTTGTCCTCGTATTTTTGTGATATTGTATTGGCTGGGAGGGATAGATTTTTCTTGAGGGTTTGATCCTCAACAAAACTGAAATTGTTTTTCATGTGTTGATTATTCATATTTGATATTTTGTGTTTCTGCTACATATGTGTTTAGTCAATAATTTTCAGTGTAGAATTGTTCAATGATAATAGCTAGGGAGTTAATGTTCGTTCACTAGGAAGAAATTTCTAAGATCTGAAAATTAGTCACATAGAGTTGCATGTGAAAATTGACATGGTATTGCCTTGCCAGCCCGCTCAGAGATGTGTATAAGAGACATGGTATTAGAGCTTGGGATTTGAAGATAAGGGAATCATCTTGAGACACTTTGTTGGAATCATCTTGAGACACTGGAAGACTATTCTACTTGTTATTGTTCTTGTTCCGAGAAGGTCAAGATGGTGAATAATTCGGAGCTTGAGGATAGGTTGGAAGGGGAAACCAACTTCCGAGCTTGGAATATGAGGGTTCTCCTTCTGTTGGAGGGGAATGAACTCAAGGAGTATGTTGAGGATGTGGTTCCTAGCTCAATTGATCCAGTAGGTTTGGAATTTCACAAGAAGAGGGAAGTGAATGCCAAGCAAGTATTGGTAGAGTCTGTGAAGGACCACTTGATTCCTCACGTTGCCGAGAAAGTAACTTCCAAGGATATGTATTATTCTTTGGTGGGTCAATACCAAAAAAAGAATAATGGTAAGATGCTACACTTGAAGCATCATCTTCAGATTGCCAGGATAATCGGTGAAGGCACAGTTTTCAGTTACCTTATGAATATTACTCAGATATGATATCGGCTCACAATCATTGGTGTGACAGTAAAGGAAAATGAGTTGGTGAATGTAACCTTGAGAGGTATTCCCAGGTCCTAGGAACCATTTATGCAAGGGATCTGTGAATGAGACAAGTTACCATACTTTGACATATTATGGACAAATTGTATCCAGGATGAGACTTAGTTAGCATCCATGGATGATATGGATGGTACGGTGAAGAGTAACAGTGATGAGAATTAGTCCCTTGCAACTCACACTAGAAAGGGAAGAAGGGGTTCTCCAGATAGAAGAGGTTTGTCAGGGAGAAGGGCTTCTCCTTAGAGAGAAAAATATCTAGAGATGAGATGGAAGAAGGATATTAGTAATATCATATTTTATGAGTGCCATGACTTTGGTCATTATGATTCACAGTGTCCACAACAGAGGGTAAGAGGAAGAAGGAAACATCCATAAACAATAGAGGTTTATGAGGTTGCAGATAGGTTGCAGAGGGAGATCTTGTTGGTCTCTGGCCTTTCAGGGACTATCCCCAATAGGGAGAGTTAGTTGTTGTATAGTGGAGCATCTTGCCATATGACAAGTGCATGAGAGTTGTTTGACACTCTCATAGAGACTGGATTAGACTTGTGTGTGGAGCTTGGTATGAGAGCCAAGAATTTAGTACGAGGATCTGGTATAGTATCATTTTGATTAGATTAGGAAGAGATACTGAGAGTGTCAAATGTGTTATGGGTTCTAGAACTTGGGAGGAGTGTCCTCTCAGTTTCGGAGATTAAGAGGAAGGGCTATCATATATTGTTTTGAGATTGATAGGTACTACTTATGCCCATATGCCCTAGCTTCATATCAATAATAGTTATTGGAGTTGGAGAGGGAAACCTATATAGGTTGAGGGGCCAGCCTAGAAGTGTTGTGTCCAGCAAGATCAAAGAGATATATGAGGAGGAGTAGGTGGCTCCATGAGTGGTGAGTTAGGTGACCCCACCAGTGGTATAGGCTTAGAGGGATACAAATTTGAGAGGGAGTCAACCCTCAGGATCGAAGAGAGAGGAAAATACTCCTAGGACAGTGCAGAGAATAGTGGACATGGAGCATATGGCCCCAGAGGTTATGCAGACTCAGAGGGAGTCAGGTTTCAGAAGGAACATGTGGTCTTAGAGTGAGCCTAACCTCAGAGAGAGAGATGGGAATCCAGAGGGAGTTCCCCCTTAGGTTCAGTTGGGAGAGAGACATCTTCCAGGAGATACAAACATGTGTCATGGGTGGAGGAGGCTAGACATGAGATTTATACGCAGGAGGATTCTAGGGAATTTGTGACCTCCATGAATAATAAATTTGCTTCAACAAGTTTTACTTCATTCATAGAGGGAGAAGCCATTAAGGAATATTACACAATAGTATTTGCCTCAGTGACTGAGGATGTGGTTATTCAGACAAACTGGACAGTTGGATATGTTCAAGAGATTCAGGATGCAATCAGTCAGACATATTTTGTATCAGTGACCAAGGATGTTGCCAGTAAGATAGAATTGACAACATAACTTATTGTGACTATATTCGATGACCCATTTTCCACAGTCATAGAGAGAGTATCCATTTCGGACTATTGGAGCACATATGAGTTGGTAGATCCATAGTGATATCTACTATGAGTGAGAGTGGTGCATCCAGATGTTGGAGGATGAGATTCCTCCCTTGCTAAGAGGGAGTGTTGATTTTTGTAGCTTTAGGAGGTATTCTCACTAGAGGCCAAGGTACCAAGAATGTGGGAATTTTTGTTGGAACCTTTTTTTACTTTCATTTCATTGAAATTAGCCTAGAAATGAGGCTAGGACCTCATGGGAAAGTTGATGGCATTTGTGGGTTTGTATCGAGGTGCCACACCTACAAAGAGAAATAAATATTCTAATTAATTGTTGAGTTTAGAAAGGGATCCTAAAATCACTCATTGGACTCCTATATAAAGGATAGATGTCATTGTGACATTGGATCATCAATGTGCATAATGGAGATAACATAAGTGAGTCTGCACTTGTGCTAGGAGGCTTGGTGATTTCAGCAAATGAAAATTCTGTGAGGGGAGCAAATATGGCCTAAGTTTTATGACTCTCTATTTTATATTCTTGGAAAAGAAATTAAAATGTCACATGTGGGAGAGAGAGACAACCTCAAAAGGAAGATATCATATGAAGTGGAGCAATCCATACAAAATATATTTACATTTTTTCACATGTACGCAGGTTACAATGGGAACACTCACGTACGTACGTGGGTTGTTGTAGGAACAGTCACATACATCCCTAAAATATCTTATAGGTAGGGGCAGGTATGTATAGGCTGACAACAAGTGACCCCAATAGGTTGTACAAGTGGTCTGCGTCATATTTGTGGGAAAAGAATATTTCAATGATATTGTTGAGGTTTGGTTTTCTGAATTGTATGTTTATTGGAGAACAAGGTTGTTCTCAATTTTGGTGACTTTGGTGGAAAAGGTTGTCCTCATATTTTGGTGATATTATATTGGATGGGAGGGATGGTGTTTCCATTAGGATTTATGATGATAACAATATTAAAGAACCAAAATTGTGTTTCATATGTGTTGATGATTCATCTCTGATCTTTTGTGTTTCCACTGCATATGTTTTCATTCAATAATTTTCAGTGTAGAATTATTCAGTGATAACATCTAGGGAATTATTGTTGGTTCACTAGGAAGCAATTTCTCATATCTAAAAATTAGTCACATAGAGTTTCATGTGAAAATTGACATGTATTACCCCACTTCCTTCGCAACATATTTGCATACACAATATTTATATACATATCTACAAGGGTGAAGATGACATAAAATCATAAGTTTAAAACATTATTAATAGTGTGGGAAGTACAAGTAAACCCATTGGGGATATGGATGCTCGCTAGAATTAGGGTCATTCTTATATGATACTGAGGAAACTTCATCCAGGATATGGACATTCACTGGCAACAAATAAATGCGAAAAAGAGAGATGAGGAACAAACATTGGCAGATTGTCAATTACAACAAATCTTTGTGTGGTGTCATGCCCAAGAAAGGATTATATGTAGTCATAATCCTAATCAATTAACATAATATCTGACCCAAGAGGATATCAGTGACCATCCACCTTTTCCAACTGACTCAAAACAAATTTTTTTGGCAACTTACTATTTTTAGTATTTTTTGGTTCCTAAATTTTCGAGGCCATTTTGAGGGCCTAAACGACGATTTTTCATGATCGAGCACCTCAATGATACCCAATGGTTTTTATTGATCCCCCTAAATGAATATCCTCATCAATACCTTTCCAAATAGATATCATGTGCCCTAAACGAAGATCGTATGAAAAAATTAAGACCCCGAGAAGTTAATATACTAACTTACCCCAACGGGGCCCACATGACTTTTGGAGCTTCATATCCTAGGGTTAGGTTTTTGGATGTATAAGGTTTTGGACTTAATATTTATTGTAAAAATGCCTTCAGAACATCATTGTACTCATCTTCTTATGAATAAGCATAGCCCTCACATCTCTTCTCAGAGATAAGATGCCACCATTCTAGCAAGTTGTTTTTCAGTATGCATTTTGCAGTTTTCAACATATTTCTTATTTAATAGAAGTCAAGCTTTACTGTATCTATGTTATTTTTCATTGTGTCTTTGTGTTAATTTCATAAATTTGTGGTTTCATTTGGTTCTGCTCCTAAATCCATATCAGTGGTATCAAAGCGGTCTGCTCCTTGTCGATTTTTTTAATGCATGTCCCCGACGTGTTCAAGGTATAGAGAGTTGGGTCTCGAGCTTGTTTATCTTAAGGAAAATTGCTCTCACATGCCAAATAAACCATCCATGGCAGGTGAAAATAAATATGATGGGATAGCATATCCTTTCAAAATGTTGCTCAAGGAATCCCTTGAGCGATAGAGGAACAAGATGATGAACAACTTTGCAAAAATCCTTCGATGGTTGTTAGCAAGTGACGCATCCACCTCAAGTGGTGGCGCCACCCCATTCAAGGTACAAATAAATTTTGATACTCCTATATTTGAAGGTAAAATATATGTGGATGTTGTAGATAAATGGTTAAACCTTCTAGAAGGTTTTTTTTCTGTCCACAACATTTTTTATAGAGAAAATATTACATTTTCCCTCCTCATGGTCGTCCCCCATGTCAAATATTGGTGGGAGACCCTCTGTGAGAAAAAGGAAATACAGGGTTCCACATTATTTGTAGTTTCACCCACTTGTGATTCCTTCAGGGATGTTATTAAGGAACAATACTACCCTTTTGGAAGTTATG
>CBVK0100852165.1:0-10610 GCA_900067695.1 Picea abies | reverse complement strand
TCTCGTCACTTAAGGTGCCTTGACAAGAGGTTTAGGGTTTCTGCAACTGCTTCTGTTGGTAACCCTAGCTGCAGTGCTTTTGGAAGCTGCTCCTGCTAGTAACCCTAGCGGTAGTTCCTCAACGAGATCAATATCTAGCGACTATGTTTCCTTCCAGCGTTTTAGGCTGACTGAAGAGGTGTGGGCCCATAACCTATTAGAATATAGAAGATGGTGTGCTCGTTTTACCATTAACGATACCTTCGTCACCCAACCATAGGCCGAAGCCTCCCTCCGAGCACCTTAACCTAGACTAAGAATTCCTCCGGAAGCAAACCCTAGGCTAGATAGCCAAACAAAGAGTAGCGCATCAATCCTCAAGGATAGTGCATCACAAAAAGCTGATCAGATGTTCCAAACCCTAGCCAAGAGATATCCAAGCCAATACTGAAACTAGCTGCTGCTGCAGCTGCACCTACAACCCTCCTCCAAACCTGCACACCAGACTGCAACTGCAGTGCGCACCAACTGGGAAACTGCAATTCTGAGATGCTGCAAATGAGAACTGGCGCCCTGTATTTATAGTAATCCTGCTAGTTTTGCTGGGGCCGACTTCTCCTTTTGGGTATGTGTCTGTTCAGTATATTATTATTATTTCTGGCCGACTTCTTCTCTTGGAGACTAATAGCCTAATATAAATTATCTTCTTGAGCCGACAAGGCTGCTAGGGTTATTAGCCAACTCATTAGAGTTTCTCTTGCTTCCCGAAGTCTTCTATTCTCGGCAAGGTCAATCTGGAGTTGGAAGCTTAAAGGTGCCACCTATATATCTGACCTTCCATGCTTTCAAGCTAGAAGACTAAGTAGGAAGAATTTTTTCTTCTAGAGGGATTTATGGGATGCTAGTTCTGGTTCTCGGAAGGATTGTCATTTAGTGACCCAAAAGTTGTGGCAAACAAACTTGTTTGACAATTATAAGGATATCCAATTTAAGTAGGATAGAATAAGGTAATCCATTTAGGATGAAATAATATTATATTGAGTAAAATGTATAAGAATGAGATAATTGATTACAATGACAATGAGGGCCATATATACCCACGCAGGGGTACCCTTTCATTAATAGACGTGTCTTTTGGATAAGACATGTCTTTTCATTATGATGTATTATTTATTCTTATTTAATGATTATTTATTTATATCTATATATTTTATATATTTATGTTCGTTACATAGCCTTCCCCTTTAGAAATGCTTTGTCCTCAAAGCATGTTTATGGAGAGGCTTGCATCTTCGTTCTGGCTCGCAATGTCTTCACATGATTCTCTGTTTTTTGGTGTGCTTAGGATTGACGATACGAGACGATATGAATGATGGAGAGTTGAACAGAACTGTTGAATTGTGAAAGGATCAGACCATCCTAATTCAATCTTTCGCAAAATGTTACTCTTCCATGATGAATGGTTATCATGACACTGAATTGTGTTGGTATCAATATTTTTCAGATGATAAGTTAGTCATTCCCGTCCTGAATAACATTGATATTCTGACTGGTTAAGATATCTTCTCTTATGATTTGGATGTCGATAAGGACTTCTTATAACATTATTTTCCCTTATCATGCTTATAGTGTTTTCTTGGTTTAATTTCAGTCTATGATTTTCTTCTTTACGCGTTGATGTTGCTTTCATGATTGCTAGATTTATACTTGGAATTTCCATTATTTATACTCCAACATGTGAGTATGTTTTTTCTTTAGCTGTATTGGCATCCTCCTAAGTTGTCATAATAACTAGATCTGTATTTGTTCCTTTCTCCTCGACTTGGATTCTTTCACTTGAAGACTTCGATACTTCCTCCTTGATAAGTTGTTCTAATTTATCTTCCAGCGACGTTTTATCACTCTTAAGCTTTTTATTTGCGTAAGTAGGTTTTGGTTATGATTTTTTATACATGAAAATTCTTCGTTTCATGGATTGTTGACTTCATTCTTAGTGTCTTTATTCTCATCTTTTAAACTTTTGATTTGTTCTAATAAACCTTGATTAAGGTTCTTTAAGCGCACATTTTCTTCTTGTAGTTCTTGTTATCACACAGTTTGTACTTGCCCCAAATCCCAAGGAAAGTGGATACAGAATTGGCGTAACTGGAAATAACCTATCACTGTCACCTTAATAGGAAATCCCTTTCTATTTAGGAGTATGTCAAGACTACCCCAGGGGAGACGTCCCCAGTGACCTGGGGGTTTGAGAAGGCTAAGGAAAATAACACAAGGAAATCTTTCCCCTCTCACACATCACTCAAATCAAAGGGTTCTTTATGTCTTATAGAAATGAAGCAAATAAATAGAATTGTGTATCTACCCAGAACAAGACAACAAGGCAAAAAGGAGCACTTTCCAAGTACCAAAATGATGTTAGTGCTTCATAAGACAATGAATTCTTAGAAATGTACTAGCTGATATAAAATCGCAGCAGTGTAACAGTTTATAACAGCAATAAGAAATTTGCAACAGCCACAAGATTTATGCTCTAAAATGCTTGAATAAAGACTTGAAATAATAGCTTTAACTAGGTAATTTGATAATAAATAGTCACAAGCAGTTTTAGTAACATCTAGCTAGCATAATATGTCACCATTAGGGTTAATTTGTTGTTGTTAGATGGCTGTAGCAATCTTTTCCAACAGCAGCAAGTAGGTTAATAATTTAGGCTAATCTAAGGTTAGTAGAAGTTAGTAGGTGTTCAGGAGAAGAAGTTCTGAAAATTTGTTTGATCAATCAGCACTTGTAAGTGGTAGACTAGTGCCTTTCTAGGGTAATGGAGTCAATAATGGCACCAGCAACTCTTAGAGAAAAAATAGCAATGAGAATGTTATGTCAAAGGGGATGGAAAGTGTTGTAACATAGGTCTGCACCCCTGCCTTTCCTCTATTTTCCCTATGCCTTCATCAACTTTTCCTCTTCTGGTTGGTTAAGACAGTTTCCCATTACTGAGTGGCTTGGTTCTTATTCGTTTCTTTCTTGATTGAGTCTTTGCGCATTTTTGTTTCTATTGTTTCTTGAAGGATAAATACATGTCGTATTTGGTTCGGAATGCTTGTCATCATGTTTTCCATTGATTGAGCTCACAGCAGGTCGACCAAGCCTTTTGTATGCACAGGAAACGCCCATGGACAAACGCAGCAATCCAGAGAAGTCAATTTCGGGCTCAAATTGTGGGAATAGACAAGTTAACTTTCGACAGTGGAGATTCATCATGCCAATCAAATCGACAGTTTTCGGGCATTCGGAGTGTCAAAATCGCGTGGGGTTTAACATCAAGAGCGAAGCTCTCCCGTCTCGACACCTGTCTCCCACTCACACCCTACATGCCTCCTATCAACCTTCAGCCCCAGATCGCAGATCGCGCTAAACCATATCAATGGCTAGGGTTCATTTCGGCACTGCAACATGCTCGGGCGTTAAAAACCCTTGAGCGGGCCGAAATTGAAACCATGGTATCGCAGGGAAGCTACGTGGCGGCTCAGAAAGGACTTCGGGCCCAAAGAAGGTGTGGACCCAAACCACCCACGGCAACTCCCGAAATCGCGTACCCGAGGACATCCCACGTCACCTCCACTTCGTCTACATCCACGTCATCCACCTCCACGCATCATGTCTTCTTATTGGACGCTCGCCTCCACGTCTTCCTAATTCACAACCAGTTAAACACAAAGAAAGGGAGGAGAAGGGCCAATTACAATCGAGACAGGGCGTGCTTAGCTCTTGAAAGCTCAGACACAAACAGAGAATTAAGTCTCGGTCCCAGGTCTATGCAGATTGGCTCCAGAACACTTTAGAAGACTACCTCTTCCTCAAGCAAATATCTACTCATGCAGCCAGTTGTCTCCAGTGGCCTCCAACAACTCGCAGGCATGCCATTACTCAACACAGAGCTTTGTTCTGTCCCTCCAAGGCCTATTTTCTACCAATTCAGTTCCTCCAGCGCATGCATCAGTCCTGTCTCAAAGACGGTAGTAATTTTTAGTTGATTAATTCCAGCATTTTCTTAGATTAGATACAAGAATGGTCTTTTGTGTGTGATAAGAACCACTCTTGTTGATTAAGTCCAGTGTCTTAGTAAAGTTAATAATGTGTTCTACAAATAGTTACCTAAAATTAGGTCTCAGTCCCCTAAGGACGAGAACCTTTGTAACTCTGTTAAATAGGGGGACTTTGAATGTTTCAAGGGTCGGATATTTTGGGAAAGGATAGCAATACATCAGATTGGTAGGACCCGTTCTATGCATGGATTAAAGCTCTCTACCTGGTGAACATACTCTTGATGAAAGTGTTTCGTTCAAATCTTCATGTGTTTTTATCTTATCTTGAATGCAGTTTTCGATTTGTGCAAAGTACATGTCATTTCCTTTCAGCTATTGTGTAACTTGTCTTTATTGATATGCAACCTATGAAAACAGCTAATGCTTGGTGAAGATTTTTTTTTATCGCAACCTGAAGGAGTAATTGTGTCTTGATACACGTTTAATGTCTTGAAATGATATTTTAAGTATTGAACTTCTTGCAGCAGATTATTCATTTAGTAGTTTGTTGTTTCCCTTTGTTTTCTATTATTTCACTAGTCTGTCATTAGTGTGCCACCAACCAAGGAGGACCCTCATCCATATCATTTTGCCAACCCAACCTTGCTTTTGTCTTGGTAGAACAACCCTCTGACCAACCAACAAAAATTAAAAGAAACAACCATTCTTAACTGATAGGTGGCCTAGCTTTGCCCTTTAGCAGTCAGGTGCAAACCTTAGGACCAACATCTTTTGGCATCGTTGCCGGGGAACGGAGTAACGAAATATCTTTCCCTAGGAGAATGACATTGATTAGCTCTGACCTTTGATGGTGAACAAAGATCAGACACAGACGAACTGCCATATTTCACCTGGCGACTCCACTGAGTAAAGTTTAAGAAAGAAATATTGGCGCCCAGAAAAGGATTCAACAAATCCAAATCTGAATATAGCAAAGCCCAGAGGGCTCATCCTGACCCTGCGAATAGCACAATAGCCCTCTGAGCCAGAAAGGCAACTAAGAAAATCCACCCTAGCTCAGAGATATACCTACCCCCTCCAGGGTAAAGCTGCACACAAAGAGCCTACGTCTAATCACAATCACGAGCAGTTTGAATTTGCTAGCCCTGAGAATCATAATTCCAAAGAAGCTCAGACATCTCCAACTCCTGATTCTACCTCATCATCCAGTCCTGCATCCACCCCTTATCTCCCATAAATCTTCATATTCCTATTATTCAAGCCATGGTTGTTAACAGGATGGATGTCATAATTGTTGCCAGATATGCACCCCTAGTGCTTCTTGTAGGCTTACATGCACTCCTAGCCACAGATTACATGAAATATTTACCAAGATATAATGGGGAAGGTGAGGTAACTGTTGAAGAACATCTAGTAGCCTTTTACAGCTTTGCAGATAATTTTAACATTGATTATGCAAATGTATGGATGAGATTGTTCGTACAGAGCCTAGATGGGGAAGTAAGAAAGTGGTTCAGGGGTCTTCCTTCAACCTCCATTGCAAATGTTGAGGCGCTAGACGAAACTTTCATAAAGTAATGGGGAAATGGGAGAGATTACCTCTACTACAGCACTGAGTTTGGAGCCCTAAAGAGAAAGAATGGTGACTCTATTTCAAATTTCACCAAGAGATTCAATAAAATGTATGGTAGAATCCCAGATGAGATCAAACCAACTGAACCCTCTGCCAAGATCACTTATGCCAATGCATTTGATGCAGAGTTCTCCCTCCTCCTGAGAGAGAGAAGATCAACCACATTGTTGTCCATGCAGGAAGCAACCATTGAGGTTGAATCTAATATTTTGGCATCAGACAAATTAAAGACCAGATCTGATAAAGAAAAGAAAAAACAAAGAGAGGATTCCCCTGCCTCCTCTAATTCAGCCTCATCTGATCCAAAACTTGATGAAATGACCAAAACTTTGAAGGATCTGACTTCTGAAATAGCTAAGTTGAAGTGGAAATCTAAACAACCAAACAGAGCTTTTCAAGGGGTTGGTAATAGAAATCAAAACCAGTTCAGAAGGCCTAATGATGCCCCTCAAATAAAGCAAAGAGAAAGGAGAAATGATGATGATCAAAGGGTAGTGCCTCCCTTCCAAAACAATCAGATTGAGGAGATGGATGCAGACAATGATATTGTGGATGATACTGCAGTGCTTTTCAATGAAACAAATTATTATACCACCCATTTAACACAACAAGAATATGAGGTAGCACAACTGTCAAATCAATTTGATAATCAGATAGGGGAAGAGGGAGTTATTCAAGGCCAACCCAAGAAGAAATATGATTTGAGGACGAGAGCACGGGCTCCCAAAGCCACTACCTCTGATCAAAACAAACAAGTTGAAGTTCCTCCCAAGCCAAATCCAAGTAAAGGTATATCATCTAAAGCTCAGTCACCTCCCTCATCTAAACATATAGTCCCTGAAATAAAGGAAGTTGATAGGCCACCAGCCTCTTTCAACCTAGAACATGAGTTGAGCAAGATCAAGATCCCTGTGCCTTTGACAGAATTGATGAAGAATGAACCTTTCAAAAAGTCTATCATGAAAGTTCTGCAGCCAACTTCTCCTAGTGTATCTTCTGATGTAGTAAGTTTGCAAGATGAAAACCTAGCCATTACTGTGGGTCCACATATTGAGGATGGCTCTGATGCTTCTCCTCCATTCTATATATCTTTGAATCTCCATTATAAGATCCTGCACAACTGTCTTATGGACTCAGGAGCCTCTCACAATGTCATGCCCAAAGTTGTTATGGAAGAGCTAGGTCTGAAGATCACCATACCTTACCAGGACCTATACCCGTTTGATTCTAAGAAAATAAAATGTCTCGGACTGATAAAGGATATGGTGGTTTCTTTGGCACAGTTACCCATGAAGAGTGTAGTGATGGACATTATGGTGGCTGACATTCCCCCAAAGTTTGGTATGCTCTTATCCAAAACTTGGGCTAAGAAGGTTGGAGGATCATTGCAAATGGACATCACTTATGCCACCATCCTTGTGTTTGGAGGAGAAAATAGGAGGCTATACAGAGAGGTAAGATTAGCCTACATTGTCAGTGACCATCAGAACCCAAGCAATCACCCAATTTATGTTGTTGAGGATGAGATTGGCTCATCTGTCTTTCATTTGAATGATGATGAACCTGAAATATCAGTTAGCCAATGCAAAGATCAACCACTAACAGGTCAGCCAAACAAAGTATGGAAGATGTATTTCGATGGCTCTTCATCAAGGGAAGGATCAGGTGCAGGTATACTCCTCATTTCCCCTTCAGAAGAAGCAATAACCCTCTCTTATAAGCTGGAGTTTGAAACTACTAATAACATAGCTGAATATGAAGCTCTGGTGTTGGGACTAAGGGTTGCCAAAGACGTGGCCATTGATTGTGTAGCAGTTTTTGGTGATTCTGAGTTAATCATCAATCAAGTAAGGAACATCTATCAAGCTAAGCAACAAAGGCTCAAGCAATACAAAAACGAGGAATGGGATCTGATTGATAATTTCTTTCTAGCATTTAACATTTCCTTCATTCCAAGATAATAGAATCAGAAGGTTGATTCTCTGGCCTTAGCTGCCAGCACTTCCAGGCCTCCCATTGGCTCAAATATTAAATATCAGGTGGAAATCAAACATAGAACCACCATACCAGACAACATAAAGCACTGGCAAGTCTTTAGTGATGATCTAGAGTTGCAGAGATTTCTACACACCATTGATGAATTCTCCAATATCTCAATTGATCAAAAAAGTCAAGAAGGTGAAAATGAGGAATTAGAAGATCATCAAACATCTCATCTGTTGAAGACAGTAGTTGGTCATGATATTGTGGAGCTGAAAACCAATCACATTCTAAGGGGACTAGTGCCATTAGAAAGGTTGTTTGACAGTAATAATGTTTACAAAGGAGATGCCATGAAGGATCAGGAAGAGGAGATAATAGATTGCAATATTGGGATCACTGAGAATCCCAAGATCATCAAGTTGTCCAAAGCATTAGCTCAAGAACAAAAGGGTAGGTATGTCAATCTCATAAAAACGTTTGCTAATATTTTTGCACGGTCCTATGAAGATTTGAAGACGTTTGACACCAACACCATCCAGCACAAAATCCCTCTAAAGGTTGGCTCCAAGCCATTCAGACAGAAGATTCGTCAATTTAATCCCATGTTAATATCCATAATTGAGAAAGAACTGAAAAGAATGTTGGATGCCAAGATTATTGTACCATTGAGGTACTCAAACTGGGTGGCCAACTTAGTACCTGTAAGGAAGAAAAATGGGGAGATACGCTTGTGTGTTGATTTCAGAAATATCAACAAGTGTTCTCTGAAGGACAATTACCCCTTCCCCAAGATGGATCATATTTTAGAGAGGGTGGTAGGTGCACACAGAATTTCCTTGTTAGATGGATACTTTGGTTATAACCAGATAGCAATTTGTGAAGAGGATAAACAAAAAACAGCATTCACCACCCCATGGGGAACATTCATGTATGACAAGATGCCCTTTGGGTTGATGAACGCAAGGGCCATGGACATAGCTTTTGTGGGGGAAAAAGACAAATTTATGGTTATATACTTGGATGACATAACCATTGTCTCCAAGTCTAATGAGGAATATTTGCAGCATTTGGAGCAGGTTTTCAAGAAATGCAGGAGGTATGGAATATCCCTGAATCCTAGGAAGTCTCACTTTGCCATGCCAGAAGGAAAGCTCTTGGACCACATCATATCAGCACGAGGTATAAAAATTGATCCAAAGAGGGTTTGTGCTATTCAAGAGATTGAGATTCCCAAAAATAAAAAGTTTGTCCAGTCTTTTCAGACATTTCGTGCCAAATTTTGCTAAAATTCTGAAGCCTATTACTAACATGTTGAAGAAAGATGTTGTGATAAAATGGTCCTTGGAGGCAAAATTAGCTTTCCAAACAATTAAGCAAGCTTTAGTTGAAGCCCCTGTATTGGCCAGCCTTGACTATACCAAAGATTTCTTCATCTTCTCCTTCGCTTCCGAGGAAACCATTGTTGTTGTGCTACTGCAAAAAAATGAAGAAGGGCATGAACAGCCCATAGCCTTTTTCAGCAGAGCCCTCCAAGATGTTGAGTTGAAGTATGATATATTAGAGAAACAAGCTTATGCACTGGTTAAAGCACTCAAAGCCTTCAGGGTTTATGTGTTACAGTCTAGCATAACAGCCTTTGTTCCTAGCAGCAGTGTCAAAGAGATTTTGGTCCAGCCAGATAGTGAGGGAAAAAGAGGGAAGTGGAATTTCAAACTATTGGAGTATGACCTGCACATAAAGCCCACCAAGCTGATCAAGGGGCAAGGACTGGCCAAATTGCTATTAGAATCAAATTGTAAGGTGCTAGAATTGCATCAAATCTTCACCCAATCAGACGCACCCATCATACAGCCTGGACAAGACAGCTTATAGGTATTTGAAAACTACTCCTCTTCACCTTGGTATAAAAACATCATCTATTTTCTACAGCATTTATAATGTCCACTAGATGTGAAAAAGACAAAGGCCAGGTCTCTCAAATTGAAGGCCATCAAATTCTGCATTTCAAACCGAAGTTTGTATTGGAGGGATCCTGCTGGCATCCTGTTAAAATGTCTTGATGAAAATGAAGCCAAACAAGTCACAGCAGAAATGCACAGAGGAGTATGTGGAGGGAACCACCATTGGAAGGCCACAGCCCTCAAGATCCTAAGGGCAGGGTACTACTGGCCCACCCTTTTCTCCGATGTGTTTGCCACTGTTAGAGCCTGCAATGAATGTCAAATATTTGCAGGAAAACAGAAGTTACTATCACTACCCCTAAAACCTATCACTGCCAGTAGTCCATTTCAAAAATGGGGGTTAGACTTCATAGGAGAGATAAATCCACCCTCCAGTGGACAACACCCACCGACTACTTCACCAAATCGATTGAGGTTGTGCCCACCAGGAATGCCACTGACAAGGTGATCATGAACTTCCTGGAAACCAATATTTTTATCAGATTTGGTTGCCCCAGTAGGCTTGTAACAGACAATGCCCAAGCATTCAAGTCCAAAGCCATGATTGACTTCTGTTGCAGTCATAACATTTCCTTGACACATTCCATGCCCTATTACCCTCAGGGAAATGGCCTGGCAGAATCATCAAACAAGACTCTCATCGGGATCATTAAGAAGTTGTTGACTGAAAGCAAGAAATCCTAGGACTCTAAACTCAAGTATGCTTTATGGGCTAACAGAATCAACACCAAGAAGTCTTTGGGAACCTCACCATTTCAGCTTGTTTATGGCATAGACGTTGTTTTTCCCACTCAGCTTGGTATACCAGTCCTAAAATCTTGCACGAGGAGATTGAGGAACCCAATGACATCCAAAGGAGAATCTTCCAGATTATAGAAGTTCAACAAAAGAGAGAAGCATTGGATCAGAGGACAGAAGCATATTAGAACAAGATCAAATCAACCTTTGACAAGAAAACCAAGAAGGAGACCTTTCAAAAAGGTGACCTGGTCTTGAGGTGAGATCGGAAGA
>CBVK0100852164.1:0-10610 GCA_900067695.1 Picea abies | reverse complement strand
TTGAAAGGTCTTATTAATATTGACCTTTATTGCATCTGAATACATTGATCTACCTATGTGCAGGTTAGGACCTTAACAAAACCACATAGTGACACCGACATCCTCACTCATAGGCCAAAGATACTATCAAGAGGCCATGTTTGATTGTTTTAGGCATCATTCTTGGGGCTATATGGATATAAGCTTCCTCTAGTGCCTAGCATTCATGTTTCCTCCATTATCCATGTTCAGGGTCCTCAGACCCATATCTAGTGCTAAAAAATTCTAGTGGTATTGATATACCTACTTAGTGGTAAAGGATGTCATTGATAGGTGGTTCAATGTGTCATTCTTGGACCTATAAGCCTACAATATTCCTTTAGGGCCTAACTCTTGGGTTTGTTCCCTTGACCATATCTAGGGTCCAAAGACTCATACTCAATGTTCAAAAACTCATATTGTTGACTATCCCCATCCAGAGACCAAGGATGCCCTATAAAGGTCCTTTGTCATGGTTCAACATGTCATTGATGGCCCTAGATGCCTAGAAGCTTCCTTTAGGAACTAAGGCATATGTTTCCTCTCTCAATCATGTCCAAGGACAAAAGACCCATACCTAGTGCTCAAAATATCCTAGCAATGCTCATATCCCCTCTTGAAGGCCAAAGATCACATTAAGAGGTCTTATATGGTCGTTTGAGATGTCATCCATGTCCCTTAAGCCCTAGAAGTTGTCTAAGATTTTCAGAGGTTGCATGTGGTGGTTTGAGACATTGTGTTTTTTCCTAGATGCCTAATATTTGTACTTCAACTAAGGTTTGTGTCCCCCCCCTCAACCATATCAAGGCCTTAAGATCCATACCTAATGATAAAAACCTTGTGAGGGCACTGACATCTTTCTTAGAAGCCAAGGATAATCGCTAAAGGTAATGTGAGGTGCTTGGAGGCATTGTTCATGGATCTAGATTCCTCAAATATTTCATTATGACCTAAGGAGTGGATTTTTTTCTCATATCGTTTATAGGGCCCCAAGACATATACATGCTACTCAAAACCACCGAGTGGCACCTATTGATACTTTGTTATCTACGGGAGGTATTAACCTCCACGTGTAACCTTGAAAAGAATATAATATTATGGGAAGCAAGAGAAACCCTAAAAGCCTTAGACTTAACCCTAGAAGACAAGTCAGCTAAAGAAAATAATCAATATTGAGTTTCTAGCCTCTAGAAAGAGAAGTTGGCCCAGACAGCTAAGAAAGAGAAGTATAAAAACATGATGCCAAAGCTCATTTGGAAACACACAGCTTGCAATTGCAAAAATTTAGTAAGTGCACAAGTTTGGAGAGTAGTTGCAACTGCAACTTGTATTTTCGTTTTTAGGCTTAGACTTTCTCTTGGTTATGGTTTGGACTTTTTTCCTTGTGCGCTAGCTCTGGAGAGAGGTACGCTACATTAATTGGCTATTGGCTCTAGGGTTTGCTTCCAAAATTATTCTCTCTGTCAAGGTTAAGGTGCTCGGGGGTGGCTTCGGCCTATGGTTGGGGGATAATATTGATATATTGTCTATGGTGAAATGAGCACACCTATTTTTCTAATAGGTTATGGGCCCACAGTATCTTCGGATAGTATAACCGTTGGAAGATAGATTGGGAGGATTTTCTCAGTTACAGTTGTAGTTGCAGTTAAAGTTTATGTTGCAGCAATGAAACCCTGACCCTCTTGTTGAGGCACCTTAAGTGAAGAGATTGACCTAATTTCTGGATACCCTACTGTGCCTAACTTAGTAACCTATAGTTACTCTGAGCAAGCTAAGACGTCAAGTTTAATTTTTTGGTCAAAGTCAAAGGTTGACCAAGTCAAAGTAGTCATGACTTACTCTATGAATTCAAAAAACAAGTTAGAAGGGGCTTCTAACTTCTGTTGGAGTTACTTCACACACACCTAGGATTTCTTTTTCCTAAGGTTTTTCCTTGTTTATAGTCATAATTAGTCATTATCTAGTTTCCTATATTTTAGGGAAGAATATTCCACCTGGAGAATATTCTCTTTCAGTTGACACTTCAGTTTGACTAGTCGAGTTGAGTTTAGATGATGCATTGGTTTTGTCACCATGCAACATTGGGATCATCACCAACAAATGCACACTTTCCTTGGGATCATCACCATACTGGTGCATTACCCTTGATTCCCTTATTTACTCCTCACTACTCTCTGTTCAATTAGTTAACTGAAGACTAGTTGACTAGTTAACTCAGCTAGATGGTAGTCCACTCCCGTAACTACCTGAAAGACTAGACTAGGTGGCAGTTCACTCATGTAAATGCCTGAGAGACTAGACTAGGTGGAATTTCACTCCCGTAACTATTGTTGTGTGTCCAGATCACTCTAGACCACCACTATGGCGCATTGGTTCTCCTCCAGTGCGCATTCATTGAGTTATACAGAGTATATCATGTGTAAATTATTCATTATTCATAACGGTTAATAAGAATCCTTTCATTCTTTCTCTCCTTCTTCTTCTTTCTCAAATTCTCTCTGCAAATGTCTGTATTATTGTTTAGCTAGATCTATTTTGTGCAGGTTCAACACATTTACAACTTCAAAGCATGGAAAACAAGTATTGACCTCATCCTTGCCAAGAATAAAGTGTTGGATATCGTGAAAGGAAAGATTGTGGAATCACAGTTTGAAGAAGGAAAACACAAGGAACCTCAAAACGTTGGAATTATGGAGAAGTTGAAGGACAATGACATTAATGTCATAAGTATCATAGTGGACTCTGTAAAAGACCACTTGATACCCTACATCTCTCAGCTTGACTCATCTAAGAAGATGTATGATGCCCTAACTAATCTCTTCTCAGTCATAAACATTGGACAAGTAATGAGTCTGAAGAATGAGCTCTGTGACATGAAAATGAATGATGATGACAGCATAACATCATACTTTGTAAGAATCTCTCAGTTAAGAGATCAACTACAAGCTATTGAAGAAATCATTTCAGAAAAGGAACTAGTAAATATAATACGCAGTGGCCTTCCCAAGACATGGGATGTATTTTCCGCAAGCATGAACACAAGAAAGGAGTATCCCACATTTGAAGATCTTTGGACTTGTTGTGCACAAGAAGAATCAAGGATTAACGCAAAAGAGAAATTACAAAATAATTACGAAGATCAAGTCTTCACAACAAAGTTCAAGAATTTCATGAATAAGAAGAAGTTTGGCTTGAGGAAGAAACCAAATCAAGAAAAGGATATGTCAAAGATACAATGCCTCAACTATCGAAAAATATGGTCACTACAAGAACCACTGTCATGAGTTAAAGAAAAGGAAGGAAGCAGATGAAGCATTAGTTGCCGAAGAAAGGGAACCCTCAAAGAAGGCCAAGTAGGATAAAACAAACTTCTTCTTCTAAGTCAAGGTAACAATATTCTTCAAAGTTCTTGTACATACTATGTTTACATAGTTTATGTACATATCTTGCATATCTATTTCTTAGAAGATAAGATGTTCAAGTGAAACAATACCTATGGAAGAATAACAAGACAAGGATTGTTATCACGATGACTACAAGTCAAACAATACACATGAAAAGATGAAGTACGTTGACAATCCTTGGTAACAATTCCTGTGGAAGCTATTATATAAGTAACAACTTCCAGATAAGCCAAAATCAGAATCAAGAAGAAATTACAAAAATACTTGTGACACTTTGTTGAAGGCAATAAGGATGCAAACGAAAGTGTGGACTCTCTTGGATAGAGGGAGTTGATTACAAAATTCCAAAAGAAGACCATGCATTCATGCATGAAGAAAGGATTAGGATGGAGCTAATCCTAAATGATATGAACCATTAAGGATTATGAAGTATTTGTCCATGTTCCCATTTAAAGCAACACGTGTTCATTTTGACTTTAGAAGAAGTCTTCTTTGAATAGAAGCCTTAAAGTATCCTTGGTTGTCCATCTACATCCATGATCCTATGATGAAAGTAAGAAGTTGGAATATTTAGGCCATGGAATCTATAGAAGACGCCATGGACCCAAGAGATAAAAAGAAATATGGGGAAGAACATGAAGATCCCAAGAAAGAAAGAAAATCTAGAACAACCAATTATTATATCGAGAATCACAAAGACGACTAGCTTGGTTTGAACCCACTAGATGCAATCAAACAGAAGAAATGGAAGTTATGATAAAGAACAGTGTATGTAAGAAAATGTGAAAAAGACTTATGAATGGAAGCATTGCGAGATTCAGAAGTTCTTCCAGAAGAAGAGAAAATACTATGACGACAGCTCGTTCCAGTAAACCAGATATACCTCTTTTAGTATCCATGGATTGGAATTTACATATAAAATATTGTGCTTCCCAAATAAAGCAAATTGAGAAAGAACCTTATTCCAAAAAGAGACCCATGTATGACGATATAAGAAGACCCTGTATGGATTGAAACAACTTGATGTAGAGTATCTTATATATAACAGAAGTGTGGTGAAAACCTTCTATGACAAAAATAGTGTATCAGAATGGTTACTCAGAAGTCTGGGATGATGGATTGCTCATCCATGACAAACTCTCATGATGACAGAAAAAGTGTTACTTGGATATGTTTCAGTTTGAGCTTTACCACGATGTCATGAGCTAGTAGGAAACATAAGTATTGAATTCAACCAGGATATATTGTAATGATCAGAACTATGTGAAGCCTTTAGAGAAAACCATTGTTCCATCATAGAGCGAAGTACATCGAGATCAAGCATTATATTTTCTGTGATAAATTCCAAAAGAGAGAAGTTATTCTCGAGTATACCTCCATCGATGAGCAAATAGCATATATTTTGGTAATGCTTTTGTTTAAGAAGAAAAGTTTGCGTACTTAAGAAACAAGTTGGGGCTCATGGAGACAACTTCCTTATTGAAAAAGGAAGAGATTACTCCTAGGTTGGGAGGGAGCACCGATATGTTATTGATTTATGGACAGTCATTTTTTAGTTCGAAAAATGATCCAGGATGAGCAGTTCCTTTCTAGTTCGGAAAGTGGTTTGAGATTTCTGACAAACAAGCATTTTCCGGTTCAGAAAATGGTCTGGATCGGACTGTCATTTTCGTAATGAAAATGGTCTAATAGATTGTTGATGTACCATAGACAATGATTCCCCTTGTGGCCAGTGTGGGGGAATGGTCTAGGACAATCATTCTTCTTGGCAGTCACTCTGAGTAGTGGCCAAGTAGAATGGTATGCCTCGTCGGGCAGTCATTCTTTCGAAGTTCACAGTTGTGAGCAGTTTCAAAGAATAGTTCGTTTTGGAGGTTGGTGCAGGACAATCATTCCCTAATGCAGACTCATTCTCTTCAGGTTGCACTATGATTAGTGTTGGAGGAATGACCCAATTAGGTGAATGGTCCATGTTCAACAATTAGGGACAATAATTCCTTAGGGCAGACTCAATCTCTCCAGGTTGCACTATTATTAGTGTCGGATGAATGGCCCATTCAGGTGAATGGTCTAGGCTCAGAAATCAAGGACAATTATTCTTCTATGCTTGAGAATAATAGTCCAGATAGCCCATGGTTGATGTTTTACCTTCTGAGGGCATATGCTCTTCCATATCTCACAGATGTGAGTGGAACAATGGCCTAGATGACTCAATTTTTATCATGATATCGTTTTATGAAGGTTGATATCAGATGATATGATTGCTATGGGGACTTTATGTCTCTGGACAGTAGATGTATGCTATTGTGGTGGATGTGTTCCACTAGTTGCGACTATGTTTCATTGATTAAGTAGCCATGTGCTACTTGGTGTGGTTGTGTACCACTGGATAGTAGTTGTGTACTACTATGGATAGACACAATTGTGTTCTATTGAATGGCATTATTCTGATTGCCATGAACACTATCAATAGTGTTGGAAATGATTACCAGCTAGATGGATAGTCAGTGTGTTGGTGGACAGACATTCTCCAGGTGAAAAATGGTCCAGGACATTTATTCTTCTAAGATGTATGTCCATATTAGAAGCATAGTCCTTGTAGCCTATGGTATGGCTTCTAGCATCTGTTGGAACAATTATTCTTCTAGGACGTATGTCTAGATTAGAAGAATGGTTCTTAGATCACTCTGTGGAGTAAGTGACTTATTTAGAATCATGCCCAATTAATCAGATGGAGTATGGCTTTGAGAGTTTATTCAGTTGATGCTATTAGATGATACTAATAGTGATGATGGCGCTCGTGATTTGATCATGAGATAGTCTGTGTGGCTATGATGATGCTACCGGTTGAATGATATGTTTGTGGTCAATATCATATCCTTTAATACCTCCCTAGCTAGGAGGGAGTGTTGATATTTTGGTAGTTGTGGGAGGTATTAACCTCCACGTGTAACCTTGAAAAGAATATAATATTTCGAAAAGCAAGAGAAACCCTAAAATCCTTAGACATAACCCTAGAATACAAGTCAACTAAAGAAAATAATTAATATTGAGTTTCTAGCCTCCAGAAAGAGAAGTCAGCCCAGACAGTTAAGAAAGAGCAATATAAATACAGGATGTCATAGCTCATTTGGACACACACAGCTCGCAATTGCAGAAATTTAGTAAGTGCGCAAGTTTGGACAGTAGTTGCAGTTGCAGCTACGAGAACTTGTATTTTCGTTTTTAGGCTTGGACTTTCTCTTGGTTACGGTTTCGACTTATTGCCTTGTGCACTAGCTCTAGAGAGAGGTACACTACATTGATTGGCTATTGGTTCTAGGGTTTGCTTCCAGAATTATTCTCTCTGTCAAGGTTAAGGTGCACGAAGGTGGCTTCGACCTATGGTTTGGTGACAATATTGCTATATTGTCTATGGTGAAACGAGCACACCTATTTTTCTAACAGCATCAAGATTTTCAATCAAAGGTCAAAGATACCCTCATGATGCCATGTACGACTGTGCAAGGCATCCTTTTTTGCCTTAGATGGTTATCTTCCTTTAGGGCTTAACGTTCATGTTTCCTCCCCTGGCCATGTCTAGAGCCCCGAGACCCATACCCAGTGCTAAAATATTATAATGGTATCTATATACCTAGTTAGAGGCAAATAATTCCCTTAATAGTGTTGGGTATGTCTTGCCCCCAAGAAAAAAAAATTGGTTTGTTTTTATTGGTTTTTCGGCACATGGTTTTTGTCGATGGTTTTTCTAATTTTGTTTAAGGAATCATGCTTGTAAACTAATATGGGTCAATGGATTAGGGGTTTTGATGGCACGAGATTCTATATGTATATTGTATTGTAAACAATGAATATTATGAATAGAATATTAGAGGTGTGGCTCTAAACAGGTTGTCATTTTTCCCGATTTAGGTTTTCAAGGTAAAATCTATGTGTAATGTGTGTGAGTACCATTGTATCTTTTCTATTTTTATTAAGAATCTATTTGTAGTAATTAAGTGTACAAGGTTAAAATCCACATTTGGTATCAGAGCGATTATTATCTTCAAGGGTTGCCTTTGTGGCTAAGGGTTAGGCTTGAGTATGTGATAAGCCTTGTTACAATGGGAGATCTACGATATTGATTCTTTAGGTGAAAAGAAAAGATGAGAAGTATGAAAATAGAGATCGAGAAATTTAATGAGAAAAGTTTTGAGTTGTGGAAGATCAAGATGGAAGATCTATTAGTAGACAATATCAGTGGATCGTGGTGGATCCAGGTACTGCACGTACAGGAACATCAACAAAATACTGGAAAAAGTTGGATCGGAAGGTGAAGAGCACAATTCGGTTGTGTCTCTTAGATTTAGTATTCTTGAATGTGTCAAGGGAAGATACAACCAAGGAATTATGGGATAATTTGGGGATTTTGTATTAGTCTAAGTCCCTGGTAAACAAATTGTTCATGCGGAAGAAGTTGTATAACCTAAGGATGAAATATGGAGACTCGGTGACAAAGCATCTGAACGCCTTCAATATTGTGGTAAGTCAGTTATTATTTGTTGATAGTAAAATTTTAGATGAATATAAGTGTATTAGTTTCTTGTGCTCTTTACCAGACTCGTGGGATAGTCTAGTTGTGGACATAGGTAGTAATACAACTACTTTAAGTTTTGATGATGTGGTCTCATCCTTGTATTCGGAAGAGATGAGATGGAAGAACATGGAAGGACATAGCACAACTAAATTATTTTCAAGAGGATGCTCCTATGAAAGAAATATATCTAAGTCCTCAAGTGGGAGATCTAAATCTAAGGGTAGATCTAAATCTCTTGGAAAGTTTGTAAAGGTATGTTGGAGATGTGGAAAAGAAGGGCACTACAAGAAGCAATGTAGATCTAAAAGCATTGAGAAAGGGAAGGGATCTAAAGATGCTTCTTCTACATAAGAAAAAACCTCCTTGGAAGAAGTAGGGGATGTGTACTTGGCTTCATCAAGAACACATGCAAATTATGAGGCATGGTTGGTCGACTCAAGTGCAACCTTTCGTATGACTCCCCCCAGGGAGTGGTTCTGTGAATATGAAAAGTATGATGGAGGTGATGTTTTCCTAGGTGATTACTCGACAACCAAAATCATAGGAAAAGGAAAATTCAAGTTGAAGCTCATGGATGGAAGGATTATAACATTGCTTGGTGTTTTCCACATCACAGGATTGACCGGAAATTTGATTTTTGTAAGAAAAACGGATGATGTGGGGGTAAAAACAGTGTTTGAGAAAGAAACCTACAGGATAGTTTGAGGAGAAATGGTGTTCCTTAAGAGATTTTAGTTTGGAACTCTGTATAAGATATAGGGAAGCACTATTAGTGATGGGTGTAATAGTTCTATTATTCCTAAGATTGGAGCTAAAGAAGAAGAAAAAAATTGCGGTCTCTGTAGAAAAGCCTATGTTGTGGCATCAAAGACTAGGGCATATTGGAGAGAAGGGATTATGAATACAACATGGTAACAATATAGTTGAAGGTATATCTAACTGCTCTCTGTATTTTGATTTTTGTCAACATTATGTGTATGGGAAGCAAAATTGGGTAAGATTCCCTTCTAGTGCAACAAGGGCAAAGGGAATTTTATAGTTGGTGCTTAGTGATGTGTGTTGTGTTGGTTTTGTCACATGGGTGAGCAAAAACACAACACTTACTTGCCTAGTTAAGTCAACTAAACAAGACATAGGTTTGTGAGTTGATTAGATAACCAAATACACATGAAACAAGGAAATAAAACTAAAACAAAGAGAAATAAATGTTAGAGAAGCTTGCAAGAACTAGAACCATGAAAAACAAAAAATGGAAATCATATAGATACCAATGGATCAATATATTGGATCATATAACACCATAAGTGGAAGGTCATAAAATGGTTGGCGAGGTCTCCACCCGATTTTCCTTCAAACTTTGGAATGTTTGAAGGCAATTTGGTAGGCATATTGGGCCAACTGGCATCATGCAAAATGGGATCATTCGTGAGTTTGGTAAATCAAGAATGTTGAGGGATGCCAAGTATTGCATAGGGGGATTTGGTGGAGGATTAGTTCCAGCCATTTTGTTTGTAGGTAGTGAACCTATCCCTTGAGATGGATTTGGTGGTTTTGTACTTCTTTCTTGAGAAGAAGTTTGACTCTCGCCTCCTTGTGATGGAGAGCCAATAGATGGATTGCCTTGGGTATTTCACCCAAACAAAGTGGAACCAAGTAAAGTCGATCCCAAGACAGTAGCACTCACGGGGGTGTGAGATGGTGTGGTCGATGAGTTACAGAGACTGGGGAATCCTCCTAGAATAAGAGGGAGATTATGCAAGCATCCAGAACGACAGGGATTATGTGGCTCCCTTATGGTTCTGACTAGTGAAGTGAATGTGTTCAAATGGTGACAAGAGAGAAATAAATGAACAGGAGCTTTTTATATTTTTGACCTTCACAAGATAATATAACTCACAATTGCATGTAATCAAATGAACATCATACATAAATCAACTGTAAAATAAACAAGCATGTGGATAGGTGGATTTTGTCCACATGGGGGAAAAATTACAAAATAAATGCTTGTGTCCTGAAAGACCTATCGTCCTTCCTCTGTATTTAGCACTGGGCCTTCCAATAACACTCGACAGTGGGGTCTAAAGCCATCGGAAGAGGAACTAGTGAAGGTTGAAGTAATCAGTTATAATGAGGGGTAGAGGATGCATACCCTGAAAGATTTGGCGATATTTCCCAATAGCCACACAAAATTTGATCAAGGTGCGACTGCAGCCCACAACCGCCACTTGGGTAGATATCCTATGTTTGGCCACTAAGTACCTTGGTCAAAGTGAAACATTTATATTTTCGACCTAAAAAATTGGTCACGCGCTACATACCCTCACAAGAGTTGGGTGACTCAAGGAGGGATGTACAGAACAACAGGACCTCAGTATTCGATCCTTCACGGGTATCTCACTGCCTTATGGTATAGGAACACTTGAATTGGAGGATTTGAAAGATCCCTATTCTCAACTTCTATTGTTTCAAAATGTGAGAACCTAATAACGGTGGGTTATTTGGATGCCTACCCCCGAGATCCTGTTAGAAAAACACAACCGCGGAGCAATAAAATAAAACAAATGCGGAAATAAAACACGGAACATACACAATACAAGAGAGACACAGATTTA
>CBVK0100852163.1:0-10610 GCA_900067695.1 Picea abies | reverse complement strand
CCCACACTCATTCACCCCCTCTCTAAGTGTGGTAGGTGTGTCCAACACAACTAAGGTGCTCTCGCTCACAATGATAGTGACTTGGAGACATTACTTAGTACTAATGATTTTTACAAGAAGAAAGGAAAGGGTCCCAGTGATAAGAGTGCCCAGTCTCCAATTGTTACTCCTAAAAATACCACATCTCGGAGCAATGCTCCAATGTCCCACCCAACTAGGAAAGTTACCAACATTAGTTCAGGCATCGAAGGAGAAAATAATCCCCCTCCGGGAAAAATCGAGAGCTCGTACAAGCTTCCTCTGAGGAAGAAGAGGAAACATTATGTGCAATAGGAAGAAGACCATCACATAGAAAATGACATCAACAACTTCTCCCTTGAAAACATGGAGCTCGAGGTGGATATCGAGAAAATGCTTCCCACAATTTATCATCTATGGAATATGGCCCACCAAAATTCATCATTAGAGATCATTGAGAATGAGACCTTCAATGAATAAGAGCCATTTTATTTCCAGAGCGTTGTCTTTGACAGGGAATCCAAGAAATTGATTATTGAAAAAGGTGACATGAAGAATAATAAAGAAAAATATCATTCATATATTGACATAAGATATATGTGGCCTTCCCATATTTCTAAAATTCACAAAGCAACCGGGGATGCTCTTGATGTCTCCATTGGTGGTCTAGAAGCAGAAAACACAAAGTTGAAAGAAAGGATTCGAGAACTGGAAGACTTCTTAATGCCTCTTCCACTTATTTTTAGTCCATTGTCAATAGTCAGACCCACCACAATAGTTAGACCCACCACTCTGAAAGTATATTCAAGCCTACTTACATCATCCAAGAGCTATGTAGAAATAAATATTAAGAAAATAATTACATTGATCACAAATGCATGTGAAGTTTCCAAAAACATTGTTTCTTTTAGCTCGAGGGTGCATGCCTTCCATGAGTATTTGCAGCATGACCTGAAGAATGAAGAATGTTTTTACCTCAATGTTATACTACCCTTTGGAAACAAAGTCTCTAACATGAAAGAACTAAGGAGAAGAGAGGAGGATCTACCCTCCCCAAGTCGGATAAAACAGTTGAACGTGTGTTGGAAAGAAAAGATAAAACAATTGAATAATATTGTTCAAGCATGCAACCAAGCTATATCAAAGAGGGAAGAATTATTCAAGAGACTCATGAAAATATACCTAGCCAGAGGTACTAATGAAGTACAAGACCCCAAAATAATTCTCAACTCAATGTTCCTAACAAAGCAACAATTTGACGAACAAGTTGATATTTTTAAAGGGTTGTCAGTTGAAAAGTTCTATGGTATACTTGAATATGATGAGGACAACATAGAAAATTGGCTAGTGGACTACTTCGTGAAAAATAAAGACATTGAAGAAGCATTACATGGAATTTCCCTTGATCTGAGAGACTTGGAGGGTGAGTTGTTCAACATCAAAATCTGGCATGAAATTAGCGTGGCACCAATGAAAAGTTATATTGAAGAATGGTTCAAGAAAGCTATCGACAAATTGACTAACGAGGGGAAAGAAACAATTGAGACGGTTCCTGTAACCGTTAATGAAGACAATAAAACGACACCATCAAGAAATTGAAGACATGAGAGACCATCATAATAAGTTTACACTGATCACATCTTTCTTTCTTTATCAAGTCCTTCATCCAGTTACTCTGCTTCTTTGACTAGAAAGGTTCAACCAAAGACTGATAACTTCTCTTTTCTTCTTACCAGGTCTTGTTGTTCTTTTACTGCCCACCATCTTCCTTCTAAAAGATTCATTCTTGTGTATATTTTTTTTATAGTCCGCGGGAGCCCCAATCCCAGTCTTTAAGACAAACACATTTTAAATTTCGAAGAATATGTAACAGACTATATGTTTTTTAGAAATTTCAAGAGAGATATTTCAAGACCAGTTTTGACTATGCTTTGTAACTCCGAGTTTTGAGTATAAATTATTTGAGATTGATCTATCATTATATTTATTTGAGATTCCCATGTGTCCACTCTGTTAAATTTCTCTTATGCATGCGGATCACATTCTTTTTATTTTTTATGTGATCAAAAATCTTTATTTAAACTATGATGGATGTGAGGAAATTTTGCTTATTTGCTTTAAATGTGTGAATGTGTGCAGTTCCTGGTCCATTTTTAGGAACTTTCTTTAAAAAATAAAACAAAACATTTTTCATTTATCTTTTTTGCAATCTTTATATTTATTTGATTACCATGACGAACTTATATCAAGTCCCATATTTTGAATATCTAGAATCCCAAGAAAATCTTAAAGTAAAGAGGAGTAACACCTCTATAAAAATGCAGGGGGATTTACATGCAAGCCATGTGCAATTCATCTTCATGGAAAGATGTGCACATCTTTCCATAGGGGTTTCGATGTGCAAGCCATCTTCATGGAAAGATGGGCATGCTATAGGAGAAGGAATGAATACTTTTTCTAGTGGTGAGTGGTTTAGTTATCCATGTGCTTCCTGTGGAACTAGCAACCATGATGTGGAGAAATGACAGAGAAGACAGCCCGTGAAAGTAAATACCTCAAAGAATAAGGAAGATCATTTCTCAAGTCAGAGGAAAAGGAGGAATGATAAGAAGGGACCGTGGAACAAGACACTTTTCTCTTATTGTGGAAAGAATGGAAACCATATTTAGAAGTGTTGTACACTTTACCCACACTTATGTCCGAAGAAGAACACAAAAGATGTAAAGGAACTTGCGAAAATACAAGAAACAACTCTAGATGAAGTCAATGGTCTTACTGAAAGGCTTGGGGAAGAATACTTCCCGATGGATGGCCTTGGAAAAGCGATTATGGTTCATGGATAGTGGCTCATGTCGCCACATGACCGGGATGAGATCAATATTTTTGAATTTCTCAGAATCTGACACAGATTTCTTTATGGGATCTGGAACCAACACTAGACAAGAAATAAGAGGGTATGGATATGTAAGATTATAACTTAAGTCAGGAGGATTTTTGGGAATCGAAAATATGTTGTATGTTTCAGGCTTAACGATAAGCCTACTCTAAGTTGCAACATTTTAGGATGAAGGATATGCAGTCACATTCTAGAATGGTTGATTACTTGCATATTCAAGGGAAGCTACTCCAGACACGGCAATAGTGCTTGGTATCTGCATGTTGGCACTTTGCGCGGTTTGTAATCCCTAGGTTCAAGAGAAGCTACTCCAGACATGACAATAGTTCTTGGTATCCGCATGTTGACGCTTCATGCAGTTTGTAAGCCCTAGGTTTGATTTAACTATGACCAACAAAACCCACCATACACCAACCATTTCGCCATCACCTGTGTAGATGAAGTCTCACCTGAGGTATCTATGTGGACGACGAGAACCATGTTTCTACAGTATGAGGGAAATGGGATGCAATTATTCTATTCATTCTTCCTTATTATGTTTGTGCACATAATTTTTCCCTTGTTCTATATTAACTTACTTAGTGATTCAAATTCATATTATCAATATATTCTGGATTGTTGCATAAAATCATTATTGTAATAATCATGATTATTGCACAAAGATTAAACATAAGGAAAGATAATATATTATGCATCCAGATAGAATTTCATCAGAAATCACATAAAATACATGTCACACAACATTTAACGTGGTTCACCCAACTATGGGCTACATCCACAATGACTGGCTTCTTTATTGTGCTTTTGCTAAGTGCTTCAATATTGCGCACTGCGCTTACAAAGGTGTATCATGGACATATTTCTCTTCTCCTAGCTTAGTCGCTCTGTAGTGTAATCCTCTCTCTCTCTACATCATCCCTTACATTCATACAATGATCCCACTATTTTTCAAACTAAAACCAAACAAGAAGGAACCTCAAAACATATCATCAATCAAAACCCCTATTTTGCCAACCCGTTACAAATTTATACATCAAATCTAGGGTTTAAAACCCTACTTGGTTAATCCCAAAAAAACCCATTATGTTGCATGACTAATCCAATTAACTCATTTTTTGGCTGCTTTCTTCTATTTTTCTGTCTGCATGCTGCTTTTGCACTCTGACTAATTGTTCTTACTGCTTTTGCGCTTCCTTCCATCTTTAGCATGTCAAATTGTCATCCTTCCTTTTCATCTGCTTCCTTCTCTTCTTTATTCATTTCTTTTCTTTATTCTATTTTTTTTATTTATTCTTATCTTACTACATGTTGTTCTTCTCCATGCATCTCAGTTGAACACTTCCTCGTATTTCTTCTTCTCCTTTGTGCACCTCTTCTGCGCACTTCTTCTATACTTAGGATTTTTTCCCAAAACTTCCTGTCCAACACTACAAATAGAAGTTATAGAGGTTACTGGGAAGACCGATAATTTGGTCTAATGGTTACTTGGATTCGAAATCAGATTCAATGTCATATTCAACATCAACGTTAAAGGCATTGTCAGAGATCAAAAGTTGTGAAACTCCTCCAAGTACACTGGGAAGAATGAGTCCATAAGTAAGCCATCCTTTCAAATTCATTGTAAATATTTATACTTGTAAATATAATAGGCATATGTGTAAATATCCTAAAGTATATTAGAAGGCTTGTAAGCCATTCATTGTAAATTATAATAGTGAGAGAGACTCAATAAATTTCTATATTGCCACCTTATATGAGTGAGATGAATTTTGTAAAGAGAGTTTCTATATTACCACCTTATATGATGTAAAGAGTGAGAGGAATATTGTTAGATATTTCTAGATAGCCACCTTACACTTTTTTTAGAGTGAGAGGAATCTCATTAGATATTTCTAGATAACCACCTATACATATTGTTTTACAGTCAGAAGAATCTCGTTGTAAATATTGTTAAGCCTTTAGACAACAATATGGACAAATGTATTGTCTTGTAATCAACTAAAGGGATACATATGGATCGAATTGTCTAAGAAACATTATTGATTCTGAAGAAGAGAAAGAAAATAAATAGAAGGATGCAAGAAGTTGGAGCATTAAGTTCAGGAGTGGAAAGAGCATTGAAGTAACGCGAAACTTTCTAAAGCTAGTAAAGAAGAATATTCCTCTTTAGAAATAAGAGGCACATAAAGGTGCATGCTATAAGAATATTTAAATACTATGTCATGTTCATATGGATGTATACCTTGAACATAAGAAAGGCAGGTACAAATGATAACAATACAAGTAGAATTGTTTTTCAAGGAAAGAGTGACAATGGACAAAGTATTCATTTAGGGACTTCTACAGATACATCAGTAGTACAAGAACAAAGAGTCCAAATGGCAAGGCATAGATCAACATTCGACTTGGTTTAATATTGGTCAAGATGGAATATCTTCAACAAAAGGAGATGGGAGTGGATGTTGAAATACATGATACATGTATTGCAGAGATTCATTGAACAAGAATTTTGTTATCAGATAATCTATGAGCCGAACTAAAGCTATATATATCATATTAGATACAATGCTAGAGGCCAGAGTCAGAACTATATTCCATAGAAGCAAAGAGTAGTGCAGTGATCTAGTACCTAATATCGATCACCCAAGATGAAGACTTATTTCCAAAAAACTCAGCAATATGGAAGAGTGAAGAAGCTTCATCACTAAGTTACTGGATATGAACATTTCAGTAAGATGGAAGAGTGAGTTAGAGTTATCGTCACTAAGTTGTTGGATATTTATACTTTTGGAGGTCCAAAAGTTCTTTAGTGGGAAGGTGTGATCCAGAAGGATATAAGGAATGCTCACAGAGGTCCATAAGGATATGGAACACTCACAGAGGTCACAAGGGATCTATAAATGCTTAAAATTATACCATATCAAATCATCCCAAAAACAACATTGTTGGGTAAATCAGTTCATCAGTTTTCCAATGATGCAAATGACACCTCAAATATAGTTCATATGAAAAATTTATAAGAGGTCAAAGTTTGGTCAAACCAAGCAAAATAGGGGCATCACGTGGCACCACCAGAGTGTGACATGTGGCATGGTGATGTCATAAGTGATGCATGGTGCAACAGGTGATGTGGCAGATTAGTTGGCACATCCAGTCAACAGTCGAGTTGGCAAGTCCGTACTCCAAGTGGTCCAATGATGTATTAACATGTGGAACAAGTTAGCCAATGAGAGGATGCCACATGGTAGCCCCTCATTGGCTAGTAATGGTATGGTTGTATAAAATTTTTGGATTCAACAGGGTTCGACCCCATGACCTCCATAGTCACCAAAGTATTAACATACCCACCACAACCAACACGCCACACATTACAACTTAACCTATATATGTTTCACATTCGATTTAAAATGTTGTAATGTTTCATTTGGGGTTTAAAAGGGGACAAGGACCTAGGCCTCGGCCCCTAGCTTATGGTTATAGTGTTAAGGCATGCGACCAACACCTTAATTCACGGGGAGCTTAACCTTAATCCATGAGAAAGTTATAATACATATATTGTATATACTATATTCTATATATAACAAAGAAAACTAAAACCGCCAATGGATATAACCAACGAAGATGCTAAGGAAGGGAATCAAACCCAGACCTTTGCTATTATAGCGGATGGTTTTAACCATCAAACCAATGCTCCCACATTTAGTGGTATTCTGCTAAGTTTAGTAAATAAGTTGTAGCTAATTCAGGAGGAGGTTTTGGAGGCCGAGCCTATATATGGGCACACATTCCAAGGTGTGCACACATTATGAGATTGCACAAATCTAGAGATTTCACAAACTTCGAGACATGGAACAAATCTTGAGACTGTATGGATGGTACAAAAGTGTGTGCAAGTACAATCCAAGTTTGGTGTTGCACCATAAAGCATGCCAAATGGTACCTTGATGGAATTTCAAGTGTTTTATATCAATTTTGCATGATTTTTCACAAGGATCGTGAATATGATGTATGTTTTATGATTTGAGGTCATTTGTAAAAATAATTTTCTGAATTTGTCATTAGTGGGAGTTTAATGCATTGTTTTGCATGTCAAAGAGCCTGAAATTGAGCTAGTTTGGAAATCAATCAACTTTATAGTCAAAATTTGCAAAATTTCACAACGATTTCAATGGTGAAGTTATTTTCTTGTTTTGAGTAATGGAATTTAAGAGCATCCATTAAATTGGCATACGTGAGTCATTTTACATTTGTTTTTGATACTTGAGATGGAGATGGAAGTTTTCATTGGATTTAAATGGAACTTAAAGATGAAACACAAGTATGTAGTTTGAGTTATTTTATTTTCTATTGTTAAATCTCACCATCATCAAGCAAGATAATATTCAGTTTACGAGTTTTTTGGGTTCAAATCACATCTTTAAAATTCTGAATTCCGTAAACCACCACAATACGATAAATAAATTATTCTGGATCAAGTTAGATACTGCATGTAGATATGTGAAACAATAAGTGGTGTCTAAGGATTTTCGTATCATTAGTAATCCTCCTCCCTAAGGTTTGTAGAATATTGTTTTTCTTAAGGATGAGATTGTGAAAGGGAAATAAAAGCATGTAACTATGGAGATATCTCTCAAATTTTACTTATTAATAATCTTTTGAGGCTTGATGTCCATTATCATAAAGAGACATATTTAGAGCTTGATGGAGACACTACCAACCTTCAATTTGATGAAAGGACAAATGATTTTTTCAATCCTAATCAATTTAGGGGCCTGCTTTGGTATGAAAATGAGGAACTTAGTCATGATTTTCTTACCAATGGAAATAACCATAAGGTATTATAGCCTCAATATTAGCCTTGTTCTGAATTTGATTAATTCTCTAAGGTAATTACCCCTGGAAACTAAATGGGCTTCTTGGATTCTTTTACCAATGGTCGTCGGGATTGTTTTTGTGATGATCCATTAGGAATGTAATCATGGGATAGTTATTTCTTTCTTCCAGAAGGTGACCATATGGCTAAAGTTTTGAATGATAAACCCAACCAACACTTTTTTTTCCAAGGAATTTTTCACAAAGGATAAACTAGATAGATATGAAGACAGGGAGAGTGGCAAGTTATTCATTTGTAATCTTAAAGTTATCTTAGGGAAAGATCTAGTTTTCTATGACTCTATCATTAGCCAGTAGCGTGTTCCCTTCTACCTAAATCTTCCTCTAGTTTATGATGAGTATCTTCAACCATGTTTCTCTATCCATGCTAATAAAGGTAGAACTTGTATCCATGTCACATGTTTTCCATCTTATGCCCAAGAGCACATTAAGGCTCTTTTCAAAGATAGCAATAATTAACATGTCCCTTGCAAATTGTGTATTGTCCATTTTGAGAAGCATGGAGGAAATTTGATTTCCAAGCCCCACCTTTCATAATAAGATCTAGGATTCTTATCTTAATAGTTTTGATATTTCCAGGATAAGAGGGATTTTTATTTTAAAGTGGTTTACTAACATGATCCCTGCCCTAGACAACTAGTTAAACATAATTTCTAGTAAAGTTTTATTTCATTTCCTTCATAATAGAATTCATTTGATTGATAGGAAGGGGATTTATATTGAATGTATAAAGGTATCCTCCATGAAATTAAATCCTTCTTCTTTCTTTATACATAGCAAAGAAAAACAAAAAAAAATCTAGAAAAGACAAAATCGCAAATTATTTTGATTTTCTACAATTTTAATTCATTTAGATTCTTGCTTGCATCTTCTTATTTTTTTCTATTGTGTTGTAGCTTCTTGTTAGTTGATTTTTTTATGATTTTGCTGAGTTGATTTATATTTTTCATTTTCTTTTGAGCTAGTCTTAATGCACTGCATGGCTTCACAAGAAGAGTTATATACAATTAATGAAACCTTAGTGATTCATTGGTTTACTTACACATGATCTTTTAGTGTATCTCTAACATGACTATTATTAGTTTTTGATATTGTAGGGGTATACTAATTCTTAGCCTGGGTGATGGTTTGAATGCATATTTGTGCTATTTATGTTCTCTATTCTTCTTCATTGTCCCTTTCCTTCACCCACTATAGAACAATGACACTACTCTATCTAGTTCTTTCCTTTTCAGTGAATGGATATGAATTTTGTACCTACCTCATGTGTTTGTTTCGATTTTCTATTACATAGCTACTAGAGTGATCTGTAAACTAACACGTATATTCCATTGAAATAGTTCATCACAAAGATCTTGTAATTTTATGAAACTTAGATTATGAAATTTATTTCCTTATATCCTAGATTAATTATTTCCATCTTAATGCTTGAATTTATGAAAATAACTTAAATACAAAAACAAAGAGGAAAATGAACACACCATCCAAAAAAACAAACACAAGATGTATCCTAGGAAATCTTATATGAGAGAAAACCCAGTTAGAAGGTGAGGCCTATGCTCTACTCTCTTTTATTCAGTTATGAATTGAATGGAAAGTGCAAAGAAAGGGATACTGACTATGGAGTTTCCTTTGACACTGTGGCTGGAATGGATACTACATAATCTCCTACCTCCTATTTTATTCTCTCAAAATACCACTCCTAAATTCTTTTCTCAAAATACCACTCCTAAATTCTATCCCAAAAGCCATCTAGGGTTAGGGTTTTTTCATCCTCAACCCTAAATTAGTCACTACTACATATGACCAAATTTTCCATGGTTTTTCATTGTTATTTCCACACATATCTGTCGCACTTTCCACGAAGGAAAACAATATTTTTTGTGGAACTTTTTTTGTCGCTATATCCACGCACTAGGTATTCGTGGAAACATCGATGAAATCAGGCTGCCACATGTCATCATCCTAAATATTTTATGTTATTTTTTTTGTTCACATCTTCGTAATTATGACAAACTATTGTCAATAGACCGATGAACATACATCAAAAAGATGGAATCCCAAAGCAAATATTTAACTTCTTGCTATGAATGTTCGTCACTATAGGGACGAAATTTCATGGCAAGAAGAAGAGATGTATACCTTCTTGCGAAGAATATGCATCACTATATCGATGAAGGAGTGTGTCAATATCGACGAAACAATGTGGTAGAGTAAAAATCCCACCAATGGCTTGTGATGTAGATGCCATACTTGAGACGAACTTACGTCACTATTGCGACAACTTCTGTAGGTTTAAAAAAAAAATTGATAGTTTTCTTGTGCTTTCTAAGAAATATCCTATCTCATCCTTTTGTGTGGATAAGGAAACCTCGGTTATGATTTTGAAACACGGTCCTATATGTGCCAAGAAGGGAGAATACTATAATCTAAAGCACTCACTAGTCTCTAGCCTTAATGGCTTATGTACATCATTGAACAATCTTCGTAAGTGGATATATACTTCTTGGGCTTGTTTTTTGATGCCATTGATTAGGATCCATATATTCTAAATGGTTTTACTTCCTAGGATTTATCATTGAGTTTAATTTTGCACATGTTATAGATGATGGCTCTAATTGGTTCATGTATAATGTAGGGATCTTTATAAAGCGTTGTTTTCTTGAATTCAACTTACATTTGGGGTAATTTTTAGAGGTCGTAATTTGGGTAAGATTTCTCAGTGTCATTTTGGAATACAAGGGAATTAAATATGTTGTGACCATCAATAAGACTTTGGGTACACTATCCAAAATTTGGGAGG
>CBVK0100852162.1:0-10610 GCA_900067695.1 Picea abies | reverse complement strand
AACACAGAAGATACACAATACAATAGAGACACAGATTTATGTGGTTCACCTACGTCCACTAGAGAAATTTCCAGATCCTTCCTTTATTATTATCCAACATATGAAGGGATACAACCTACAACAAACCCACTATAACTTCCTCTTCCTTCTCTCACAGTCTCCTATCTCAAAATACAATATTCGCCCTCATCATAACTGCAATACATTTCCCTCATAAAAGAGGGTTGCCTTCTAGGGAAAAAAACCCTAACATAATATCTACCGTTAGATCTACGACCTTATAACGAACAGTCCAGATTTACAATGAAATTACAATATACATTTACAAGACAATTTTTTCTTCGGGGGCTTCGCCCCCGAACACCCGCTGGGGGCCCGCTTGCCCCCAGACCCCCCAGCCGGGGACCAACATGGAATTGGTAGGGGCTACAACGACCCTGTTGGATTCTTGTGCTCCACCTTAACCTACTAACATTCTAATCATTTAGCCAAGTAATCAACTATATCCTTTTTCATTCTTGGTCAATGAAATATTTTCTTGGTGGTTGTGATCATTTTCTGGTAACCAAGGTGAATAGTGAATGGTCTTTTAGGCAGTTCATCCATTATGAGCCTCTTCAAGTCATCACAATTTGGGATGTAAAACCTACCCTTGTAAGTTAGTATACCATCATTCAGTAGTTGGTATCCTTCATACTTAATCCCCTTGGGATCCTACTCTAGGTATGAGTTCATAGTTTTGAAGAACTCATCTACTTCTTATTCACTTCTGACTCTCTCCTTGATGTATGATTCATAGGTACTCACAATTGTTGAGTGACTCACTTTCATACTTCTACTGAGGGAATCAACCACTATGTTTTCCTTTCCCTTAATATGTTTGATTTCAAAATCAAATTCACTAAGGAGAGCCATCCACCTAACATGTCTAGCATTGAGTTTGGGTTGATCAAAAAATTATCTCAAACCACTATGGTTTCTCATAAGTATGAATATTCTTCCTAGGAGGTAATGCCTCCACATTTTTATAGCATGTACTATGGCTGCCAATTCTAGGTCACGTGTCACATAATTGATTTCATGTGCATTCGATTTTCTGGATTCATAGAAGATTACATATCCTTCTTACATGAGGAATCCTCTGGGTCTCTCTTTACTGTCATCGATACATACCATGATGTACTTGTTTGGGTCTACAATTTTCAACACTGGTGCATTGGTTAAAAGGTGTTTTAATTGGTGAAAACTCTCTTCACATTATGTGGTCCAAAAAAATTTAACTCCCTTTTTCTATAGGGAGGTGATTGGGCAACCAATCTTGGAAAACCCCTTTATGAACCTTCTATAGTGTCATGCTAGTCCCATAAAGGATATGATATAAGATACATCCTTTAGTGTAGGCCAATCCATGATGGATTTGATCTTGTCTAGGTAAACTACCACTCCTTCCTCAGTGATGACATGGCCTAAGGAATAAACTTGTTTTTTGAAGAAGTCACATTTGCTAAAATTTTCATAGAGATTGTGTTCTTTCAGCACTTGAAGCATTGAATTTAGGTGTTCTTCATTCTCTTCCCTACTCTTAGAGTAGATCAGAATGTCATCTATGAAAACCAACACAAATATCTCCAAGAATTTTTTTAGTACATTATTCATTAGGCACATAAAGGTGGTCGGTGCATTGGTAAGCCCAAATGACATCACCACAAATTCATAGTGCCCATATATTGTCCTAAAGGTTTTTTTATGGATTTCTTCATCCTTAATTGGGACTTGATGGTACCCCAACCTTAAATCTGTCTTAGAAAATATTGTAGCAACACTCAAATGGTCAAACAGGTCATTAATTCTGGGCAAGGGATACATATTCTTAATGGTCATATTTTTGAGTTGTCCATAGTCTATGCACAACCTGAGTGTGCCATCCTTCTTCTTCACAAATAAGGCTAGTGCAAGATGGTTCTCCCTAAGGAGACACACTAGGTAGAATGTAACTTTTTTCCAACATCTCCTTTAGTTGTAGTTTGATCTCAACTAGCTCTGTTGTACTCATTCTATAGGGTGCTCTAGACATTGACACTACTCTGGGTACAAGTTCTATTGAAAAATCAATATCTCTTCTTGGACATAGACCTGGTACCTCTTTTAGAAACACACATTTACACTCTCTTAATATAGGATGGTCCTCTAGACTTGGTTTATTATCCTTAACAAAGTTCAACACTTGTATTGCATACAAAGGAATTCCTTTTCTGTAATACTTATTCACTTGAAGGGATGATATTTGTCTCACTGAGACATGCTTTTGAATTCCTTGTAGGGTTATTTCCCCCGTTTTCTCATCTCCACACTCCAATTTTTTATTATAATAGTCCAACTTAGCTTTATGGGCATCCAACCAATCCATTCCAATCAATAGGCCCTAAAGGGAGTATGTTTAAAGTTGCTTGGGTGTGAAATCCATTCAAAATGAATTGGCATGCTAGTATGACCTCTGTCACCTTTATTTTTGTTCTAGTGGCTAGCTGTACCAACCATAATTTATCATGTTTTACTTTCTACAATTTACTTTCTTAACATTTTGAGGGGAAACATAACTCATTTTAGAACAAGGGTGTATTAAAATGGAAACTATATGGTTGGAAATCATACCTTCCATCACCACCACTGAATCTTGGTGATCAGATTGTCGATTATCTAGGGATGTAAAATTTTTTGGCAGGCTCCTAGAAACGTCATTGATTGTGGTAGCTTCCTAGATGTTGTAGATGCTCCTATTGTCTTGCTTCCTATGGGGGAAGTCCCTCAACAAATTCTCTTCTCCACATCCCCAACATTTCAATGGTTCTTTCATTTTATTGTCAGTATTTATTGGGATTGATCATGTTAGCACTCTATAATTTTCCCAAGGCTGTGGAGGAAATCATGGAGGCAACATCAAATCACTTGGAGTCCTGGATCTAGCCCTCCAAGACTTATAGAAATATCTCTTTGTCTAATCTATATTTGTTTTTAATAATATATTAGGCTAGCTATCTAGTTCAGTCTTGGGTTTTTTTATTGGAGTTGGTCGAAACAGGAAGAAAAGCCATTGGGAAATGGAGTCACAAGATGATGTTCAGTAAAGGGTCGGTTCTACAGACAACCCTACAGGGAAAGATAGACATTCTTGTTGGATTCTTTGATATTTATTTTGGATTTAGAGGAAAAATATGAGAGGACCAGGTTATAACAGGGTAATAAATAATCCTAGAATTAACCCTTAAGCAAAAAACATTGATAATCATGTCAAGCCAAAAACAAAGTGTATATCTCAACAATTTTTGTTCTTTAAACTTCTTAGCATAATTTGGAATATGAATAACTTAAGAAACACAATGGAAACACATTACAATGATAGAGGTACTTCGCCACCAATATTGACACATGAATCATGTAACTGCTGCAATTGTATTAATGGATTGATGAACTATGGAACTGTGAGCTGATTACAATAATGGGAAATATTTCTTCAACAATTTCCAACCCCTGTTTAATATTTTACATATTCATATATATAGAGAGATTTCCCTCAGCCCCCAAGCTCGATCCATAAACCTTCTTTCTAAAAATAGAAAGTTGTTACAAAAACTTGACACTTGTACCAACAAACCGCCTTATTCTTAGGAACTAACCTAATAGAAAATGATTTGAAATATGGAAATTCCACTTGAACACCTCGAATGCTAGAGATTATTAATACTGAAGAGGGCCATGATGTTGAGTTCACTCCATTCACTTGCCACCTGTATATGCTCCATCGAATGAGTAACTTCTACCTGATATGTAGGAAAGCTCTGCCACTTTATTTTACCCTCTATCTCACACTTGGAATCTACTTAACCCCTATTATAGCAACTGCATTCCCTACTTATATTTGTCTACTGTTGTGCATCTGAAGGATAAACCTTAACACTGGGTGGATATCTCCATAATTTTCCTAGCATTCATGTTACTGCAACGTTGATAAGTTTGAGATATTTCAGACTGCAAGACATATAAGTAAGACTCAACAAGGACTAGCCAACAAGACTTCCACTTAGTCTTCGAAAATCTAGATCTTGGTATACTCTGGATGTCATCCATTTTTGACTGCTCAAATTGATTCCTATCGAAAATAACTAAACAATATCCTTAGTTCAATAATTATCAAACATTTTGTAAATAACCAGTTATCAGTTGACACTATCACATTTGGCAACCAACCTCTAACTACAGGGGCAGAAAGTGAAAAAAAGGATCCAAAAGCATGGCTCCACACACAGAGCTTCTTCATGGCCTCATAGACTTCCTCCTTTTGATCCAGGTTCACCATTAGGCCTACTTAGAATATACTAAGGACCAATGTTAGAATTCATAATAATGACAGTATTGGTGAAACCTACAGTTCGACCCTCAGAATCAATAATCTTTCCATCATCTTCATCTTCTACAACTTGAGGTTGGATTGCTTGATATATTATTAATCACCTGTTAAGCGCTTTTCTGTGAGTCACATTTCTTGTCTGTGGACCCCCTGTCTAGTCTGCAAGGCATTTCAAAACAATTTTCCCCTTCCCTCATGATGAACTTGCATGTACATCATCCAAGCCTTCGATGGAAGAATTCCCAGCTCCTATTGAAAATATAGATTTTATAGAAGGGTGATGATCAACTGCAGTTGGATTAAAGATAACTAGAAAATGTTCTACGAAAGGCAATGCATTTTGTAATTTTTTGACCAAAACCTTCATAGGATTTCCTTCGTCATAAGACACACTACCATATCTGTTTGCAACATTATCACCATCAAAATCATCAATATCCATTGCTGATCCATCATCTAGGTTGCATGAAAAAAATGCCAAAGGAATATCATGAGGGAGATACTGTGTAAACCTTTTCACCCATGACCTCTGCTATGTTACTAAAGACTGTTTCTTACCAAAGTAATGAGACATGTTTTTACTTGAGAAATCATAACCATCGAGGTTGTTCGGGTTGCACCTTTTGACCTGATACATGCTTTGGACAACTACGCAATCAACTTGGCACATTATCTCCATTACAGATGGCGCATCAACATTTGAACCTACACACATTGGCTATTAATGCCTTCCCATTCCTTGACACATGAACTCCAGTCGACACATGGGCGCATAAAGTAACTCTGCATTTTTATTTTTTAAAACTATTGGGATATATCCCACATTGGTTGAGAAAAAGCACATTTTGATGTTTATGTATGCAAATTTTTTCACGATATGCTAACGAAATGAGCCCAAGGCTACACATTTTTTCTTAGCACATGATGTGCTATGCTTGTGTATTGTGTTGAATTGTGTGTTGTGGATGCAACTCGCATGGAGCTGGAGCAGGAGCTAAGCCTTCTGGCTTGTTTTTTGATGAAAATTTCAATAAAATATTCATAGAACCCTACATAAGGCCAAGAGCCAATTTTGGCTTAAAAAGGCCAAATTTGACAAATAAAGCCAAAGTTTAGGTTAATAAAAAAACAAAAACTTTGCAATATATAAATTTTTCCATACAAACCAACTGTTCATAATTTCTTGCCCAAAATGCATAAATTTTTTCCCCAAAGCACCTAAGAAACCAAAGATTTCTTAAAAACCAACTTTATGAAAAAATCCAAAAATTAACATGTGATAACATCTGAGATGTATTGAGAGCTTTCTGCCACCTTCACATCTTCACTATGCGTCATGAGCAATAGAGTTATGAGCAATCTTCTTTATGCCTGAAATAGATATCAGTCAGAATATTGATTTCTCTATAAGTTATAGGGTCCTAACATAGGCTCCACCTGGGGATGGCAGCTCAATATGAAGTGTCAAGAATCTCATAACTCTGAGTGTGCAGACCAGTTGTCTCCATTGGGTTTTCCCAAACTACAACCTAAAACTTGTGACCATTTCTTGTACTTGTTCCAAACCCGAGGGCTACAAACCAAACTGAAAATAAAACTATGAAAAATTGAACAGAAAGAAGTGCTCATCCCGTTGAGCTTATTGGAACACTCCTACCTAGTCTAATCTACTAATAATTTTGTTTTTCTAAATGATACAATAATTCTAGTGCATCCAGTCAAGTAACTTCTTATATACATTAACTTCTTGACTGTTTATTAAAAACATTAGAGAAACAACTTGACCTTTTGTCCAGAAAACCCTAGCTGTGCAATGTAATGACGCCTATAGATGGATGTGTACAATGGAACTGGAAATACTCTTCATATAATCAACTATAGGATCCATAAATTCATAATTTATTGATATACATTTTAGGCTCTCAATGACAAGTTGATCTTGGATAAATTTTTCAAGTTCTTCATAAAGGCTGAACCTTGATTCCAGGTCTACAATATCAGGCTCATAACCATATTCTTCCTCTATCTTCAAGTCAAATGGTATAACAATTTCCTCTCTTTTTGGAGGAGGAAGAATTTACAAGAACTGTTTAGGATCTTGGAAATCAAATGATTCAATTTGAACATCCAATAGTTCAAATTCTTTTTCTAATCCTTCAACAACTAAACCAAGAAAACAACTTTTACATTCAGGTGTGAGTCAACTGGATTTCAAACAAAGAAATACTGATGTTGAGAAATTCTCATCAATCTGAAATTCTTCTAACTCATCCCTCAAAGTTTGTAACATTTCACCAGATAAAGGGTTTGCCACATACCCTATCACCTTGGATCACCATCAATGCTCTGAAATCTAGATTCTTTGACAGTGAAGTCGCTCTAAAATTTGAAGCTCAAGATATTGAGCAATGGAGTCACTAGGTGAATGGTACAACCTTCCCATGTTTGGCTTCTGTTCACCATTAGAAGTCAAATCTGAACCTGATATACTTTTCTGGAGAACTTAAAAGCTCGTTCCCCAGTATGGTTGCCACTATGTTAGCACTCTGTAATTTTCCCAAGGTTGTGGAGGCAATCACTGAGGTAACATCAAACCACTTGGAGTCCTGGATCTAGCGCTCCAAGACTCAGAGAGGGCTCTCTCTATTTGATCTAGCTTTGTTTTAAATAATATATTAGGCTAGCTATCTAGTTCAGTGTTGGGTTTTTTTATTGGAGTTGGTCGAAACATGAAGAAAAGCCATTGATCAATGGATTCACAAGCTGAAGTTCATTCAAGGGCCAATTCTACAGACATCCCTACAGGGAAAGATAGGAATTCTTGTTGGATTCTTTGATATTTATTTTGGATTTAGAGGAAAAATATGAGAGGACCATGTTATAATCGGGCAATAAAGAATATTGGAATTAACCCTTAAGCAAAAAACATTGATAATTATGTCAAGCCATAAGCATAGTGTATATCTCAACAAATTATGTTCTTTAAACTTCTTAGCATAATTTAGAATATGAATAACTTAAGAAACACAATGGAAACACATTACAATGATAGAGGTACTTCACCACCAATATTGACACATGAATCCTGTAACTGTTGCAATTGTATTAATGGATTGATGAAATGTGGCTCTGTGAGTTGATTACAATAATGAGAAATATTTCTTCAATAGGTTCCAACCCATGTTTAATATTTTATAAATGCATATATAGAGGGATATTTCCCTCAGCCCCCAAGCTTGAGTGATAAACCTGCTTTCTAAAAATAGAAAGTTGTTACAAAAACTTGACACTTGTACCAACAAACTACCTTATTCTTAGGAACTAAGCTAACAGAAAATGATTTGAATTTGGAAATGCCACTTGAACACCTCAAATGCTAGATATTATTAATACTGAAGAGGACCATGATGTTGAGTTCACTCAATTCAATTGCCACCTGTATATACTCCATTGAATGAGTAACTCCTACCTGATATGTAGGAAAGCTCTACCACTTGCTTTTACCCTCGATATCACACTTGGCATTTACTTAACCCCTGTTATAACAATTGCATGCCCTATTGATCTTTGTCTACTTTAGTGCATTTGAAGGCTAAACCTGAACATTGGGTGGATATCTCCATAAATTTCCTAGCATTCATGCTGTTGCAACGTTGATAATTTTGAGATATTTCAGATCGCAAGAAATATAAGTAAGAATTAGCAAGGACTACCCAACAAGACTGCCACTTAGTCTTAAAAAATATAGAGCTTGGTATACTCTGGATGTCATCCATTTTTAACTTCTCAAATTGATGCCTATCAAAAAGAACTAAACAATAGCCCCAGTTCAATAATTATCAAACATTTTTCAAATAACCAGTCATCAATTGACACTATCACATTTGGCAACCAATCTCTAACTACGGGGGCAGAAAGTGCATAAAAGGATGAAAAAACATGGCTCCACACATAGAGATTCTTCATGGCCTCATAGACTTACTCCTTTTGAGCCAGGTTCACCATTAGGCCTACTTAGAATATACTAAGGACCAATGTTAGAAGTCATAATAATGAGAGTATTGGTGAAACCTACAATTATACCCTGGGAATAAATAATCTTTCCATCATCTTCATCTGCTACAACTTGAGGTTGGATTTCTTGATATATTATTAATGCCCTGTTAAGCACTTTTCTGTGAGTCGTATTTCTTGTTTGTGGACCCCCTGACTAGTCTGTAAGGAATTTCAAAACAATTTCCCCCTTCCCTCATGATGAAATTGCATGTACATCATCCAAGCCTTCGCTGGAAGAATTCCCAACACCTATTGAAAAACTAGATTTTATAGAAGGGTGATGATCAACTGTAGTTGGAGTAAATATAACTGGAAAATGTTCTAAGAAAGGAAATGAATTTTTATAATTTGTTGACCAAAACCTTCATAGGATTTCTTTTGTCAAAAGACACACTGCCAGATCTGTTTGCAGCATTATCACCATCAAAATCATCAATATCCATTGCCGATCCATCATCTAGGTTGCATGAAAAAAATTTCAAAGGAATATCATGAGGGAGATACTATGTAAACCCTTTCACCCATGACCTCTGCTATGTTACTAAATACTGTTTCTTACTGAAATAATGAGACGGTTTTTTACTTGAGCAAGCATAACCATTGAGGGTGTCCAGGTTGTGCCTTTTGACCTGATACATTCTTTGGACAACTGCACAATCACCTTGGCACATGATCTTCGTTACAGATGGCGCATCAACATGTGAACCTACACACATTGGTTGTCAATGCCTTTCCATTCCTTGACACATGAACTCCAGACGACACATGGGCACATAGAGTAACTCTGCGTTTTTATTTTTAAAACTTTTGGGACATATCCCACATCGGTCGAGAAAACTCACGTTTTGATGTTTAAATATGTGAGTGTTTGCATGGCATGTTAATGAAATGAGCCCAAGGCTACACATTTTTTCTTGGCTCTTGATGTGCTAAGCTTGTGTATTGTGTTGACTTGTGTGTTGTGGATGCACTCACATGGAGCTGGAGTGGGAGCTAATCCTTCTATCTTATTTTTTGATGAAAATTTCAATAAAATATTCATAGAATCCTACATAAGGCCGAGAGCCAATTTTGGCTTAAAAAGGACAAATTTGACTAATAAAGCCAAAGTTTAGGTTAATAAAAACCATAAACTTTGCAATATATAACTTTTTCCATACAAACCAACTATTCATAATTTATTGCCCAAAATGCATACAAATTTTGCCCCAAAGCACCTAAGAAACCAAAGATTTATTAAAAACCAACTTTATGACAAAATCCAAAAATTAACATGTGATAACAACTGAGATGTATTGAGAGCTTTTTTCCACCTTCACATCTTCACTACGCGTCATGAGAAATTACATTATGAGCAATCTGCTTTATGCCTGAAATAGATATCAGTCAGAATATTGATTTCCTTGTAAATTATAGGGTCCTAAGAGATCCAAAGGCTTTATTTCCACCTAGAGATGGAAAATTATGCCGATACACACTTTTAGTAGGAAGGCTCATCTTAGAGAATTTCCCATGGTTCCTAAATCTTGAAGGTTTAAACCCCTTCTTCTTTAATCCCACTTTTCTTTCCTTTTTCCAATCCTTCTAAGGTTCTGACCTATGCTTGAATTTCTCATAGAAATACCTTTCCTTCCTAATGGTGTCTTCTAGAGTCTTGGGTTCATCAAAATCAATTCCGTCTTCATAGGGCTGATGAAACTTGCTAATGAATCATTTTATCTTAGCCTTTTCATCCTTGATGTAAGGCACGTACCTCAACAACTCAAGGAATTTGTTGACATATTCATCAATGGTGAGTTGTTCAAGTTTGAGTTCATAGAATTCCTTAGTCCTTTCATCATAGTACATTTCAGATAAATACTTCCTCTTAAAGTATTTCTCGAATTGTTTCCATGAAAAATACTTCTCATGAATTCCTTTCACATTTCTAAGGTCCTCCCACCAAATGGAGGCCTTTCCATTCAAGTTAATGATGGCTACTCGGGCCTTTAAGTTCTCAAAGTAGTCATGGACTTTGAAGTACTTATTTAGGATGATTAGCCAAGATTCTTCTTCTTCCCCCTTCTTAATATCTCCATCGAAAGTGGTGTTAGAATATAGAATATGGTGTGCTCGTTTTACCATTGATGATACCCTCGTCACCCAACCA